>CDFI01099166.1:0-16408 GCA_000826405.1 Acanthamoeba divionensis | reverse complement strand
TGTAATTAAGGCGCGTGTGGTGGTGGTGGTCAAATATTATCGTCGGCTTAGCTGGCCAATAATCATATAATATTACTTAGAATTCTTCGGTTGATTTTTGTTTGAGTGCCTTTGTACGGTTGGTTGTAGCACACTCCACAATTATTGTAGCGGCATAGAGAGGAACACACAGCCATTCCGTGAAAGTGCGCTGCCAATTATTTTCAAAGGAGCGGCATGCAAAATGGACCTCCGCTTGGCGAGTTCAGCAAACAAAAAAAAGAGGAAAAACCCATTGGGGGGGGGGGCATGCCTTTAAAAAAACAACTTCAACAACTGCTCCTTTTCTTTGTCATCTTTGCACCACCACCTTTATTTGCGGCACAGCTGCAGATCTGGTGCCAAAAAATAATAGTGGAACATGCACAGCAGAAGTGGACTCAGCTTTAGAAGGAGGTTGCCAACGGAGATGGAGGTGGATGGTGAGGTTGCGAAGGAAGAATTTGTGCCATTACAGGGGCTCAGTGTGCGTGCCACGATCAGTGACATGGCCTCCAGCGTCACAGTTGCACAAAGATACACCAATAAACTCAGTCATCCAATAGAGGCCACCTACCTATTCCCCTTGCACAATAACGCTGCCGTCTCCAGGTGAACTGTCTTCCTTCATGCCTCTTACCATTCTCTCTCTCTTCCTCTCTGTTGTGTGGCCTCTGTCTATAACCTCAAACACAGGCTAACCATTCGACACAATATAATAATTAGGTTTGAAGTGGACTTTGATGGTGAAAAATTGATTGGGCTTGTTAAAGAAAACGAAGAAGCAGCAGACGACTATGATGATGCCATAGCCATGGGCAAGGGAGCGTATCTGCTTCAACAAAGTATGTTCCTGTGTTGCTCTCTATCAACTTACCAAGAATTCTAACCATTTTCTGTTCTTAACTTGGTGGCTTGATGAATACAGAAACAGATGGCATTTTCAGAATGAATGTTGGGAATTTACCGCCAGGAAAAGAATGCACCATCAAGGTAACTTACAATAGAATATCTGCAAACTGTTATATGGCCTTTCTTTAACTCCCACACAGATTTCATATTTTACAGAATTGTCTATGGAAGGTGAGCACGTGAGGTTTACCCTGCCCACTACCATAGCATCTTTCTACCAAGGCATACATACATCACCATCAGAACAAGAAGTCTTCTCTGAGATCGAACACAGGACAAGCTCTTCTGTCCCAATGGGAGATTTAGACGTAGAAATAGCCGTAGAAATGCCTTCAAATATAGAGAGGTAAAGTTTATTGTTTTTTTTTACTCCTTTCTTCAATATCTTTCTTTGCCGTTTCCATCTTCCTTTACTTGAATTTACCAGGTACCAAGCACCATTTAATATTTAACAATATGTTTATTTTTCAACATTAAACAGTGTGGAGTCTCCATCTCACTCAGTCCAAACACACTATCAAGACTATCAAGCCAAAGTTACTCTTTTATCATCACTTGAAGAGATGAACAGAGATTTTGTTCTCTTGGTGAAGCAAAAAGAAACATTTCAGCCTAGAGTATGGGTTGATAGTGAGAAGCAAGCACTCATGGTTGCACTTTACCCTCAGTTTAGCCAAGAGCACCAAGCATGTGAATTCATTTTCCTAGGTAATTCAGATTGCCAAGAAGCACTTGAAATTTATGGAAATGAAAGATTTAATTTGGATTGAAATCTCAAACAAACATTCGTCACAGTTGATAGGTCAGGGAGCATGGCTGGAGCCCAAATGAAGGAAGCCAAAAATGCACTACAGCTTTTTTTGAGGAGTTTACCGGAGGACTGCAAATTTAACAGTAAGTCCTCTATTCACTTTTTTTGGATCTATACTAAATCTTTCTTTTAAAATCAGTTGTTAGCTTTGGTAGTAAGTTTTCTACCCTGTTTTCATCATGCGCGCTTTATGATGATAAGACTTTGGAAATTGCTAGCAAATATGTGGCTAGTATGAATGCAGATATGCAAGGAACAGAGCTACTTACTCCATTGCACCACATACTAAGCCAGCCATCGGACCCACAATTCCCAAGACAGGTCAGTATTTATTTATTTCTGCTACCTCTGATGTTTAATGAATTTAATATTCGAGATATGCATAAAAACAGATATTTATTCTCACTGATGGCGAAGTGGCCAATACATCTGCTGTAATTCAATGCATCAAAGAACAAAGGGGTTAGTGTCTCCCCTCATTTAAACTTTTCTTTTCTTTCTCTCAGTTGTAATCCACCATTTCTCACTTCAGAGCGCGAGGTGGACCCATCGGTACAGGCAACAATACAAAAATCAGTTTGCACGTTAAACTGTTCAAGTGAATACAAACGACAGTACTGGTTTCATTGCAGGACTTGCTTCAAGTAACAACCCATTTTCATTCTTTCCTCTTATCCAGCTTGCTTATTCTTCATTTCACATATTGCAGAGATAAGAATGAAGGCTGCTGCGTTATATGCAAAGAAACCTGCCATAATGGTCACAAGCTCGAGACCGTACCCAGATTTGGGGATTTCTTCTGGTATCTTTCCTTTCAAGTGTCATTAACTCTTTTTCTAACATGGCTCTAATGATCTTCTACAGTGATTGTGCTGCCAGGAATGTCGGGTGCAAGGGTCTTCAGAACGCAAGCGAGATCTCAGTAATAATTCCCCAAGCTGAGGCACCACGTGTGTTTACCTTAGGCATTGGCAATGCGGTTTCTCATAAGCTGGTAGCAGGCATGGCACATGCTGGAAGAGGCACCGCAGGTACTTTTGCTGTCCACTGAATTCATAATCCATACCCTCAGCCAAACAACTAATGGCGGTGTTGTGTGCACGGCGGTGGGATCAGAGTTTGTGATTCCAGGAGAGAGACTAGAATCTAAAGTGATTCGCCAACTGAAGCTTGCAGTGCAGCCATCAATTGAGGATATACGAGTAGAGTGGGGTTCATGGGCTCCAAAGATTGACCAAGCACCAAGGGTAACAGACACAACGTCTTTTTCTTGTTATATTATTATTATTATGAAACAAACAACCAAAGTATGATCATTAACCATGTTCTTACTTTTGTGACATTACCAGGAGCTGCCTCCAATATTTGAAGGAAATAGGCTACTCATATATGCCCTCCTGAAAGAAGGCGCATCTCCTGTTCAGATAGAACCATTCCAACCTATCAAATTGGAATTTTCAACACGCAAGCAGAAAGTAGCCATTGATTTGGGTGCTGATTCTTTCAGAAGAACTGCTACCAATATTGTACAGCTTTTAGCAGCACAGACAAGGCTCAAAGACCTTGAACAGCAAGAAAACTCAGGAATACATCGAGCCCAACATACTTTCAAACCTGAGATTGTGAGACTAAGCATCAAGTATGCATTTGGTATTTTTTCAACAATCCATTGCTATCTACTAACCAAATATTTTCTGTTCTTTCCTATCCCAGGTATCAGTTGACATCTTCCTATGCATCTTTTGTCGCGGCAGATGATAGACAAGAGGCAACTGAAGGCACAATGCAGCGTGTTAAAGTGAAGCTACTTCCTCCAACAAGTTATGCCACTCGTAATTCTGCTAGACTACGCGCCATAAGAGGCGGAAGGGGAGGAGGGGGAGGAAGAGGAAGAGGAAGAGCCTCCATAAGAGGCGAAAGAGGAATGACACATATCGGTATATTATCTCACCACCTAAAAGCCTTTGCTCCTGGTTGCCTGCCTTATATTTATTGATTGGCACGTTGGACAGAATTTAACAGTTTTGTTTTTAGGTGGGTCCTTGAGCATAGGGGCATCTAATGAGTTCTACAGCCTTAAAATGGAATCAAGCAGAGACAGAGACAGAGATTCAGAGCTCAACGTACTCCGAAAACGGAGAAAAAGGTAAAAATTGCGATGTGGATTATACATTTCTTCTCGAAAACTAAAGTCTCTCTCTACTGGATTTTTCTGATAGATCTAGCTCGAGGAGCCCTCCAAGGAGTGCAGTTCGTGAGGAGAAAGAGGTCACCCATATCTCTGAAAAAACAAAGACTTGTGCATCGCAGCTTTCACAACTTGTGGTGCTGCAGGGAGCAAACGGCTCCTTTGGCCTTACTGCACAATTATTGAATATTACTGGGGTGTCAATGGCAGATGTGAACAAGGCACTGGCATCGTCTTTCAAAACAGCAGTTACAATCAGCAGTGATATCCGCACCTTGTTTGCCACAGCGCTAGCTTTGGCCTTTCTAGAAATATGCCTGGCAGACATCAAGGAAGATTGGGAGATGATGGCCAATAAGTCCAAGAGGTGGATAACGAGGCAGCTGCAGTCACACGGAGCAGAAGATCTAGATTGGGTAAGCCTTGCGTCCCACTTTCTGAAAGAAAAGAGGCAGTGTTAGTGTGGAAGAAGAGTCCTGACTGATTAGAAATGGTCAGCAATTCCATAAATATATTTCAAATGCATGTGGTGCCGAAACCAACCCAATGGGTTCTCTTTTTTTGTGAACACGGTTATCCCCCCCCCCGCATTACTCTGTCGGCGCAAAACCATGTGGGGGGGGGTTGCGTTGTGCCGTGCTCCAACCGCCGCTTCTTCCCCAAAAAAAACGAACGAATTTGTAAGCCAAGCCCATTTTGAAGAAATAAGTTGTCCTCAGCCCCTGGACTGCGTTCATCCTTGGGCACTTGTGCAAGTGCATTCAATCTGAAGGTTTTTATTCATTTTTGCTTCATGTCCCCCCCCCTAGAGTGTTGATTATTTGGTAAAAGCCAATCTGCAATAATGCAACAAATTTAAGGGGCCTTGCGTTAACAGAACCATATTCTTGAAGATGGAATGGATGAAGTGGGTGTACCAGGCGGTGGGGGCAGGTGAAGAGCCTAACTTTGCAGATCCTGTTGCAAGACTTAAGTATCTCTACAAAGTGTACACTGAAACAAAGGGAGCCGAAGTACGTAGAAGCTTCTCTCTTCTGATATCTGTTTTTTTAGACAAAGCTTCTCGGCAGCTTATCTGATTATATGATCTCTCCCCTCTCACATATGTCCCGCCTTTGCTCTGCCTCTTGACAACATTCTATAGAAACGAGAGTGTCAATTGAAGAGGATTGTTGTTGTCTTCATAGAAATATTTGGAAAGCGAAAGAAGCAAGTCGAAGTAATAGAAGAAGAGAATGAACAACAACACAAAACAGATGGCATAATCGTGAGAGACGACAGGTCGAAGGATAGGCACAGCGTGGCACTTCCAGAAGGAGCGCCTCCAGATTTGGAACGAAGGTGAACCTTTTCTTGTTGCCACTGTTTGCGACGCGCCTCTGCGACAACCTTCACTATCTACTCATCATCCATTCATTCTTTCTCTCACCCTCCATCCACTTTACGAAACCAAACTAGTTTCGGAAGGCAAGCAAGAGATCTGTCATTGATTTTGTCATTTTACTTTGTCAATGAGATACGCAACATATGGAAAGCCAATTTATCTCGAGAACAGGCGATTATAGGTACATTAAGTGTTCAATAGTGAGTTAGGTGTTGAAGAGAACTCTTCTTCATGTTGGGGTTTTTAAGCTTTTATCATCCTTCGTCCTTTCTATCTTTAGTCATCTCTCAAGCTTTCGAGAATCAGAACTCAACAGGAAAGGCAAGACCTGATTTATTTGAAGTGATTGAAGCGCTCTCTATACTTTCTACCTCGGAGGTTTGCGGCAGCCCACCACTTATAAGCCATCAACTAACCTTCCCTCAAATATGAACTTAACCATACTGAGCCACATAAACTAAATAGCATAGCGTTTACAATATGGCTGGAGCTGGATTATACACGCTGCTAGTCAGAATACTACACCTCTATCGCTACTATCGTTCTCAAAAGCAAGGAAAAGGTCAAACACTCCTCCCACTATTGTCAGTATCAAAGCGGCAGAATGCTGACTGTTTCGTTGAAAACAGAGGTTGTTGAACAATTTATTTCAAAGATTGTACTAAACAGCTGTCAGGTTGGTTGTGTCAACTTGAAATGTTGATTTTTCACAATTTGAAGAAATATACACTTTATATTGAACAGTGTCTGATGCATGCTATTGTCGCTATCTAGTATCGACCTGTTGTTGATGAAATGGTGAACTCGGATGGGTTGAGACTTTTGCTCAACATGGCTGCTATGCATGCCAAATTTGTACACCCAAGACTACGGGCCAGGCAAGTTTTGTTTGTTTTAACGACAACCCTGCAACTCCCTTTAAATATTTTATCTGTTACCACAATTGTACTGACCTTGTCACACGTTATACAATCTTTTCTCTTGGATGCACATAATAGACTCTTTGAGATCTTGAACACTGTTGTGGAGAAGCACTTGGATGCACAGTTAATTACATATATCAAAGAGCAGAGTTGCTTGGTCTATCAAATTGATACACTGCGGCACTTTGAAAAATATGAGAGTTCTGACGAAATGCTGGCCATTTGGTCAAATCTGATCGCCATGGTTCGAGTACGTTACCCCCACGAGAACTCCCTGAGACGAACTTTATACTTATCCGTGTTTATCTCAATGTAGAAATCCTGCACTGTATCTAGTATCCTGATGGATGAATTTGTGGGCGGAGCTGGCTACACCTTTTTAAACAAATTTCTTCTCCACCTAGAGGGCCTTAAAGATGCCTCTCAATCTGTATTCCTCTATTCAACTATTTCCACGCATTGTATATTCTTCACAAGAGACATTTCCTAATTGGTTTCCTTCAATTCTTACCCACAGGTGAGGCTCTTGGAGTTGATATTAGGTTTGGTTTTTTTGGGCAGCCCAATACAACTGACTTCTAAGGCGCCTCCATACAATGAAGACTGTATGTCAAACCCTTTTGAGGATTCCGCAGCAGGTATTAATACTACTCCCTTTCAATTCTCATAAAAGGCGGAGCATTCAAGTAAATCGAAAGGGACCATTTTGCTTTAAACCTAACGATTGCTCTTTGTATTAACAGATTCTTGTCTGCGCAATATCGATGCCCTGTTGACTCTGCAGAATTATTTTATCTCAAGTCGAACTGATGTACTGCGAGAGAGAGTCCTACATATTGTGTCTAACATCTATAGATACAACAAATTGAATGTGTGGCTTGTGTATGAAGTTGATGAACACTTCCTTCTTCGCTTCGTGGACGAGTTGCAGAATATGGCCGTTCCCTTGCAACAACTATTCATAGGGTTGATTGTCTTCCTTGCAACGGAAAACAATTTCGTTCCGTACAAAGAGTTAGAAAGGTTTGTTTGACAGTTACAGTTGTGTTTCCCAATTTGGTAAACCTGATTGCCTTTTCCCCAGCCTTTACTTGCTCTTTGGTCAGGCTATCCCTACAGAAACCATGGAGTTGCTATTACAAACAGCGAGCAGACTTCTTGCCTACAATCCCCAAAAATACAAAGCTGTTTTTAGAGGTATGTTCTTCTGCTTAGAATTGAAAAGCTATTATTGCGTTATTTCAATTTAATCTATTTGCCACCTCAGGTGCGGGACTTTTTAGGCACATGTTTGCTCTGTTAAGTAAACATGAAGCGTTCAAGACCTCGATTATTACTGCAATACTCGATTGTTTAATTGCCCTCATACAAGGCTCTTCAGAAAACACTGCAATATACAGAGCTTCGTAAGACTTTATCAACTTTTCTTTTTGTATTTATCAACTTGACATCTTCTCATATCTCGGTTTCTTGATGAGAAGGGACGGAAAAGAGCTTGTTTCGTCTTTTATACAAACTGAAGACACAGGGCTGCGTACCCATGCTTTACGATTAACTGAAATCCTTGTTTTGGATGACCAAGAACAGAAATATGGGTACAAAACTCTTACTACTGAAGAACATGTTGTTGTGAAACAAATTCTAAGCTTTATTATTTAGGGAGTTTGCAAGTTTGGTTGATATACTTGGTGAAGGCCATAAGATAGATGGAGGAGTCGCTGTGCGCCGTGATATTCTGGTTTGCATCCGAATCGACATTGCACTTACTAATCATAGAATTATTCAAAGAACTAAATAAGATATCTCTGAGAGGACAAAGTCGATTCTAAGACCCTATGCACCTTGTGTTATGTTCTTTAATTATGCAGAACACAGTGGCATCGATTCTAGAATCGGCGCCTGGATTTAAGGACAAGTTCCGTCAGTGCGAAGGCTTCCGCACAATGCTCACCGTCCTTGCTTCCCTGGGTTCCAGTACACAATCGTTCCTTAAATCTATGTTTTAATTATTCAATACTGCTCGCTGAGTTTCTTACCTTATTTTTGTGAAAAGGTTTTCAGCCTGAAGTGCCTGATGAGGAGAAACAGGCAAAACTTGAGCTCATAGAAGGCCTCTTCCTAACTTTCACAATTGCCCTTAAGCACTGTAGTACTAACAAACAATTCTTCCAGGAAAATCAAGGTACAATTACATTATTATTCCAATGAGCATTCGCAGTATTTGATGCATTCTTAAAATTCAAAGGCTATTTAAAGCTTATGAGTGCCATAAAGCAGCTTAAAGTGCTTGAGACGCAATACGCTAAAAACATATATGATAACCTTATCCACATGGCTGCGGAGAAGATCCCCAAAATGGTGACTTGATCTTCTGTCGATGAGATTTATGCAACAGTTAACTAAAACTTTTCCTTGTTCTCTCTCTCTCTCTCTCTCTCAGAATCTCAGCTCTGAGGAGCGGTTGCGTGTGAAGAATGCTTTTGTGGGATTAATCTTGTTGGATCTTCTGGCGGAAACAAATCAACAGGTATCCACACCGAACATGCTTTATTCGAAGTAGTATATCTGAATAGTATTTTTGTCTTATAGGTGCAACAGGATGTGTTTTTGCGATTTAATGACATTGTGAAATCTTCAATCAGATCTCAGCACACACTCATGATGGCTGGTATGTTCTTTTCGGCTTTTTGAGAAAGTACTTTCTCAAGGACTCAAGGAGACATTTCATAAGCCTGCTTTATATGTTGCAAGGCATTTTTTATAACAATGAAAATCTTTTGTGCAGGTGCCACTGGTTTTGTTTTGTCGAAGTATATTGAAGCGATCAAAGACGCAAGTAACCCCCTGCATGCACTTGTTTTACAGTTTTTGACAACAGCAGCAGGCTATAGGTAAAGCATTATAGGAATTATTTTGAAATTAATGTGGACAGATTTTACATACATCAGTTACTAACAGGATATCTTGTTTAGGTTAACATTTTCAGAATGGAGACGCTTTCTGGCTGTTCTTACCAAAGAAGGCCAGACAAAGAGCCTTCTCAACTGCTTAGCGCAGATGGCAAAGCTTGCTGACTGTCCCAGTTTTGTTGAGTTCGATAGGAATTGTAAGAGGTACTTTGAGCATATCTTTCTGAGAAGTTTTCGCATAGTGACTTGTGCCAAACTTATCAACTAACGATTTTGATGTAATCTTCAGGGGGTATGAGAGTGTAAGGGTAGCCTCAGTTATGGATGGACAGAAATGGCCCTCCAATAGTACAATAATGTTATGGGCTTGTGTGGAGAGATTTAGAATGGATACTCCTCAAGATATGGGCTCTCCTGGTTGCCGTCCTTTACCGCACAGCATAAATCAAAAGCCTGTCAATGCAGTTCATCTCTTCAATATGGTTAGCGATGACGGAGGAGAGTATCCCACTCTTAACATGTCAGGTACATCGGCTGCTTTTTTCAATAGGTTCTCTTGCTTTGTTTCTTTCTGAACCAGCTTTATTTGTAGGTTTAATTGCTCCTACCAAGTTCTTGTTGTTGCTTAGCAATCGATGCTATGAATTCGATTACAATTTTGTGGAACAAACCTGGTACCATATTGCTATTGTTCAATCCAAGCAGAGATATCAGGTTCCACAAGACCATCTTTTTAAAACACTTTTTAGTGGCTAACCAAATATATTGTTAATGTAGTCCACGCAAGTGAAACTATATATTAATGGCATGCTGTTGCAGACAATACAAGTTCCTTCAATTCCTGCAGTAGCTGGCAACATTAGCCTGACTTTTGGTTAGTTATATAAAAATTGCCGCTTTTCCTTGGACTTCCTAAGTTTTGTGACATGTATCCAAATGTCATAGGTACCCCCCGCGAACTTGGTCAAGTTTGTGATGAGGTATGGAGGCTGGCGTCTTTTTATTTAGTCGAGGGTGAATTGCCTTCTCCAATGCTCTTGATTGTCCGTTTGTTGGGCCCTTGCTATAATTCCACATTCCAGGCTCCTCTCTCACAATATCAAACATATGGAATGATTACCCCTCACAACTTGGCACAAGCATGTATCCTTCTCTTTCCCTCCTCCCCTCCTCCCCTTTCCCTTAAATTTGTGCGTTCCATTGACCGTGTGCAGATAGAGTGGAACCAAATAAGTTTATATTAGATTTGAGTAAAACAGATCTCTGGTTTCCATTATCAAAAAAGGCTTTACTGTATACTTTTACTCCTCGGGATATGACTGCAGGTTTGCTCCCCTTCCTCTCTGCACAAGGGATTCTGAAAGAATAATTTTTGTTTATTTCCTGCCAGTGAGCCACAATAGGTCTAGTATTGGCTTGTTGGTGGAGGGTGCTCGTGTATACGAGCCTTGTACTTTCAGCCATGCTTTACAGATGCTGGGAGGTGCCAAGTTATTATTGCTTTTCGCCTATCATGCGAAGGTAATATATTTTATTACTCTGACTGTACATACCAGAACAGGAGTACACACTTAATTTCGTTATGATAGGATGCGCAAGAGCTTGAAGCGGCACTAAAGTTGTTGACCAGGTCCATAAAACATAACTCAATCCTGACAAGAGCCATGCAAGGTACAGCTTCTCAAATTGGCTGGCGTTTTACTTGAACTACATTATTTATTTGTGTTTCTCATACAACAGAGAACATCATGAGTGGATATTCAGCGGATGGAATAACGTTCAACGGTTATCAATTCTTAGCTCACATTTTACATACAAAACATGCGTTTTTAGATGCTTCAATCTTGGAAATCGTGTTTGATATGGTTGGCATGGCTGAGCCAAAGAAAAAAAGATCTCGTCTGCAGAGGAAAGAGACCAATAATAATGCAAACTCGAGTGATAAGGAGAAAGAACAAGCAGAGAAGCACAACAAAGAAGAGATTTCTGGTGGACTGATAGCAAATGACTATGCTTTTAGATACATTTTGCTTGATTTCGACCTGTGGAATAATTCAATAGGCATGCAGCAGATGTTGTTCCATAAAATAGCCCGCCTTGTTTCATCAGACAATAGCCAGTGTGGATATAATTTATTCAAGCTAAGAGAAATGAACATTATTGAAGTTATGGTTGGAGTAATGAACGACAACACGATACCTGAGATCATATTGCCTTTTGTTGTGGAGCTTATAACAAGCGTTGTCAACCTTGACACGAAGCAGAGTGATTTGAAAGTACGTCTTGAAGTTTGTATCCTCCGTTTGTAAAGGTACCTTAGAGCTAATAAGAAACATTCCTAGTCTTTATCGGAGATGCTCTTGTCCACAGTAATTGAGGAAGATAGACGCTCACTAGAGAGCTACGCTGCTGTAATTGCCAGGGTAAAGTTTGTTCCAGTTCCAAGCAACTAACTACCAACAATTATAAATGTAAACATACAGCTATTACAACTCATTTCTTGATCGTTTTAAAGGCAAATGGAGGTAGTGAGACCTCTATGGTAACGGGAGCTGGTGTTTTCGCAACAACTAACCGAACTGTTCTCGTACGCAATCTGCTGCTGCAAATGCTCTTTGATATTTTGGTGCAGACACGCCAGGAGGATAAGCTAAAGCTCTTCACTGATGTATGTTATCCTCATATTTTTTCAAATTTTTTAAAGTTTATGTTCACAATGAAACATTTTCCAGGTTTTCTCTGTCGAGTGGTTGTATTACTTTTTGAGCGGGTACATCCACGGGTCGTCCATGGTACTCATAGTAAAGTTAATGTGCCATATGTATCAATCATCGCTGAACTATCAATCGATCTTCAAAAATAATAATGGGTAAATGTTCCTTCTTTTTTTCTCTATTATATAAATGGAGCACAAAAGTGATTGAGTATTGACGTTCGATGTCAACAGCTTTAGAGTTTTGCAACAAGCTGTAGTTCATCATAGCACATGTGCAGATATCTATTATGCACTTGCGGCTCTGTTGTTAGGATCACCTGTCTCTCACCTTAAGAAAGATCTTATTACATTTGATTTGAATAGGCTGGTTGTAATGTCCCAGGTAAATAAGTTTTACAACTTCAAATTTAACAATGCTTTGTAACTTATTTTGACAAATCAAAGGTTTCAAGGCAGATGGTTGTGTGTGCAGAGGCAATGAACGTTATTTTGGCCATGCTCAAATCAAACATTGAGATTGGAGGTGAGTTTGAAGCATCAACCCCGAGGTTTTCACTCTGTTTTTCATAAGTGCATTAATCATTTTACGTTCCTTAGGCACAGAAGAAAAGAGAGAAAAAGAGAATGAGGCTGCTCGCAAAGCAGAACTAAGCCGAAATCCCTATTTATTTATAAACAGGTGAGCAATATCGCTTCTTAACACCAAAATGATCACATTTAATTGTTCCTTCTAACTAAAGAGTGGAAGAAAATGGGCAACTACAAACGATCCTTGTGCAATTTATCATGTATCTACTCGATAATTGTGTTAATTTTCAGGTGAGCATACGCTCACTGTTTCTTTATGAAGTTTCTGATGACTGAAATGACTAATTTTTTTTCCTTTATTCCAGCAATTAAGTGCAACACAAGCTTTCTTAAATGGATTAGTTGATTTGCTATTCCCTCACACGATGTTGGCCGCAACGCTTGATAGCAAAAGTCTTCTTATTAATGTAGGTTATTTTTGCCCCGCCCTTACTATATTCATCTTGACACCTGATTGAGTTTCCTTGTTTCCATTCTCAGCTGCCTGAGTATGGACCCCAAGTTTTTCTCATTATGAATAAAACTATGGAGATGGTTTTGCGCTCTGCTGATGCTGTTTCTGTCCTGCACTCAATCTGCGAGGTTAGTCCATAACATAATTCTCTTACACATCATGATTATACCTTGCTGGTTCCACTGGATCTGCTGCCAAGCATGTTCAAACGCACGCTCATCAAGGCCTCTCGTGTAACTAAACGAACTCTCATATACTAGGCTGCGCCTGTGATGTCTGAAGAAAAAGATTTGGTGGCTTACCAAAACCATACTTTGTTTAGCATGTTGAACTATTTACGTCAAGTAGTCTCGCCTCAAAATATGGAAGAAAACATTCAGCTGGTTACAAACGTAATACAGATATGCTCTGCCTTAGTGGATAAAGTTGAAATGCAGTTTTTCAGGGCAGGGCGGTTCAAGACATTCAACTTTATTATGAGATTTTTGAAATATGTCACATCTGAGCCTTCTAGTACGTAGCGGTCTGACCTGCTTCATCGACTTTGGTGTTAATGTTCAAGTTTCTTCTTACTGTACAGTGAGTGCGAAGAAGGGTTTAGTGAAAGACATTTACCGAGCAGCCAATCGTATCACTTTGTACCTTTTGGGCAGAGAGAACCAGCCCGTGGAAGAGTTGCTGCGCGTACTCACTCTGATAATGAATAACCAGGGCTCTATCCTTTCTGAAGCCAATCCTGATAGAAAATTCTTTTGTTGCCTGTGCCTTGATCTGATGCCTTTCCTCCTTGATGACAATCAACAGATTAGACGTACCACGATAAATGTATCCTTTAAGATTATTAATCCTCTCTTTTAATCACTATACGACTACTACCGTATGTCTCTTGACTTTTTGTGCAGCTGTTTAAACTGTTGATGATAGCCAAGGAGAGTTTCATGAGAGATATACTCGTGATAAAGATGCAGGGGGAGATGGTGGATCTAAAAACCAAGGGCTTTGATCTGCTTCTCTCAGTACTGACCATCTCTTCTCATTTTTTCCTCCTTACCTGGCAGGGCCTCTATTACTTATACAAATTTCTTTGTTGTAGGATGTAAATGCATTTTCTTTCTGGATAGGAGATGCCTGCGGTACTCTACAGCGCGTGTTCAGAAGCACACTTTCAAAGCCCGCCCAAACCTACTCCCAAGCTGAAAACGCTCACATAGATACAACCACTAAGCAGGTTAACTATACTTGTCAATTAATACTAAACAGAAGAAATCAGATTGACAATTAAACAAAACAAAAATAATATTAGTGGAAAGCTCGTCGCAGAGCTGCTCTGGACAAGTACGAACGGGCAGTACAGGCAGAAATTATACAAATAACAAAAATAGGTGATGAACGAAGAAAAGCCTGCCAAAAGATGACGGTACGATATCCTGAGCATAGCAGCTCCATCTTGCTCTTAGTTAACGGCCATTACCTATTCTAGCGCACTATATTTTATTATGACCTAATTTAATTCCCCTAGGATAAAGCGACTGGGACTCTAAATGCATGGCAAAGGAGGAAATATCAGGAAACCATAGGCAACGCTTGGGCAGATGTTTACAGACAGTTTTATCTTTATGGTGAGACCTCTATATGGGTGCCCTTGCAAGATCCTTCGCTTCTGAAATGGAAACTTGACGAAACCGAAGGGTAAGGTGTTTGTGTTGTGATGTCACAGTGTTCTTTCATCTCAAACATTCTTTTTGTGCTGTAGACCTAACAGGGCCAGAAAAAAGCTCCAAAGCAATGAAGCCTTTTATGAACACTACCCGCATCTAGATCCTGGAAATAATTTGGTATTCCACCACCTCAAGACTCTGATTTGAAACATTTATTCTGACTTCTTTTCTTTTTGGGCGCTGCTCTCTTCCTTTCACAGTTGCCAACTAGTAAAGATACAGCACAGTATTTGGCGAGCAAAGAAAAACTGCCCAGTTATTGTTCTGAGCTTTCAGCACCAGCACCTTTACCAGATATAATATATCCAAAGAGTGATACGCTTCAACATTCGAATGAAATGTCATACCCTCTTACTGATGGTCCAGTGTCCCCTCTGTCACCAAAACAGTTTTCTGGCATTGGTATATACCTACAAGCCCTGTGCTTTTATTATCCCTGTTTCCATCATTGCTGTACTGTAGCTTAACTTTCGCTTCTTGGTGTTGTTTGCGTCAGTGCACAATTATCAACAAACAGAAATGACAAGAGAACAGGAACAAGTTAAACGTAATGAAAAAGAGAACAACACTGATGACCCTGAAGAGGAAGACAATTTTGATCAAGGAATGGACGAAATAGATATAGAATTCGAGCCTATCGAAGTAGAACAGGTAAAATAGATTTGTAAACATTACATGTTGTCTATCCTTGATTCTACGCTAATACGGTGTGCCTCGGAAATACAGTCTAGCAATGACTTTGACAAGAGTATTGAAAACGTCATAGGCAGTCTGCTTGTCGATGGTGACACTATGTCGACCAACAGGGACTCTCTTTTTCAATGCATACATATTGGCGTCATGGGATATCGTCGTATGCTCACCAACTCCTCCCCCTCCAAATTCACTTGCTGACTATATTTCTTCAATTAAATCAGGAGGCTTGTTCCTGGTTTGTGCAAATAATTCCTACATTATTGAGAACTGCACAATCTCAACAGCAAGGCACATCTACATGCTTCCTGATAATCGTCCAAAGGCAATAAGAAAAAGAATTCCCTTCACACCTGTGGTATACAAATGGTATGTTTAGCAACACCTGCTTGTCTCTTTTTTCCTGCCAATTCTTAACCACTTGTTGCCCAATTGGTGCCTGAAAAGGTCGTACGCGGATGCTAGAGAGGTGATGGGAAGAAAATTCTTATTGCAACCGATCGCAATGGAACTCTTCAGGTCGAACGGCACTTCGCATTTTTTGATATTTAATAGGCAACAGCGTGACTCTCTTTTGAAACAACTGAACGACACACTCAGCTCATTAAGGTATTTATATTCAGCCAATCAATTGTCTGCTGAGCATTTCATTAATTCTTTTTCTTCACCTAGACCAAAAGATACGAAGAAGCTGTTGAACTTGACTCTTACATCTCTTTCCAAGCCAATGACATCAGAAGGTGAGCATTCCTATTATTAAGTTAGTAATGTCTTCGTGTCTAGGCAAGCTTGCTTTTTTGCTGCAAGATTTCTTTCTAACATATGGTTTTTTTTAGTTGTTGTCGAGTCGTTAACATGGAGCTCTTCTTTCAAGTCTGCCACAGGCCGTCTAAAGAGCTTTGCAACAGGAGACGCAACAGGTAAAGGATATCTCCATATTTATCTAAATCCAGTACAAAAATTTAATATTTTACTATTAAGTGGAAGTTTCAGAAGAAAGACGGGTAAGTTTATTGAAAAAGGCTGCCACAGAAAAATGGATCGAAGGTGAAATGTCCAATTTCCAATACCTTATGGTACGATATCATATTTGT
>CDFI01099143.1:0-12605 GCA_000826405.1 Acanthamoeba divionensis | reverse complement strand
GGTTCTACTTTTTTGCAGTTCATTTGACTGTTATTTGAAGCACGCTATGTCATTGAAAAAGACCCACAAAAAGACTGCCTCTCTGGCTGAGGAGTCCGAAGATGCAAGGCGCAAATTCTATGAAAAGGAACAAGAGAAGCGCAAGAAGGAGGAGGAAAAGGCCAAAAAGAAAGAAGAAAAGGCGCGCAAGAAAGAAGAAGACAGGAGAAGAAAGTTGGAGAAAAAAGAAAAGAAGAAACAAGGAAATGGGCCCATTATTGGCAAGGTCATCTCAGGGCCAACAGATTTCAAGAAAGGGATACACATTTCATTTAATCCTGAAACTGGCATGTTCGAGGTATGATGTCCATTCCCCCCCAAAGCGTTTCCCATATGGTACTTATTCGTGTGCTATTAGGGTATTCCGCACGAGTGGAAGGTAATGCTTGCGTCATCAGGTCTGAGCATACAAGAAATCACTGAAGATGCAGATACACTCTTTGGTGTCTTTAAAGGTACTTAATATTGGTTTATAAATCGAGTGACGATGACACCATGAGGAAGACTGTGATTTATTGCAGAAAATCTAACACCAGCTTTGTTTTCTTGATTGTAGTAATGGAATTTGAGAGGACAAAGACGACAGCAGAAAGCAGGTCAAAGAGAGATACGCTACGGATAGCGCGTATTCCCATGCAGTTCAACCCTCAGCCAACACCTTCGTTTGAGCTTCCAGCTCCCACTACGAACGTTTTAACCTCTCCAAGAAGAGTAACTTTAGGAACAGAAGATAGGGAGCTTCCACCGCCGCCACCACCCAGAGGTGCAACAATGAGGCCGCCATAATCCATGATGTGTATATCTTTTCTAATTTATTTATTTTTCCTCAGAAAATTTAGAGCCTCCTGCATTGCCCGAACGAGATGATGATGCGCACATTCCTTCATTTACTCAGAATGCATCTGTGGCTTCTCCTCCTCCACCACCAAGAAAACTATCTCAACCACCTCCTATTCCTCCTGCTAGAGTGGTACCAAATGCTGCTCCTCCTCCATCTAATGTATCAAAAGGCATTCCACCTCCAGCGATCGCACGGACGGAAGCACAAAATCCTATGCCATCCCAATCTGCCCCTGTTCCAAGCTCTCCTATTAGACCACCTCTTCCGGCAGGACCTGTTCCCTCTAAACCACCTGACCCTCCTTCTGGCATTTATTCAGCTTCTCCGCAAACCGCCACTGAGCCCCGCATAGCCCGAGCAGGTTCAAGGCCTGAACTCCCTATTCCTCCAGCTGGGAGAGGAGTTGCAAGGGGAGTTCCAGTTGGACGAGGAGAATCTGCGGGAAGAGGTTCGCCTCTACCTGCAACACAAGGATCAGGATCGGGAATTGGAAGGGGAAGGGGCAGAGGCCTGCCCGCCCCTCCTTCCTTACCATCTGCACCCCCTCAGCATGCGCCCCCTCCATCGCCAGCTGTCCCTGACGGTAAGTGTAGGAAAAGGCGGGGAGAAAAAAATACTGAAGGATCAGAAATGAACTTGTTTATTTTTTCCATTCCAGGGCATTCAAACACCCCGACTCCAGCGGGAAGACCGATTCCTCGTATCATTTCCCTCATTTTTTTTCTGTTTACATTTCTGCTTGTAGTTTAACCAAGCTTTTTAACAGCCCCGTCTCCACGTAGACCACTGCCACCTAGTCTGGCACCAGGTAAAATTCAACACAGAGAAAAAACAAGAAATTATTGGTCTAATTAATTAATATAGGAACGCCAACACCTTCAGCTCCAGCTCCAGCTGCAGGATCAATGGATCCCATTTCAGGAATTGAGATACAGGACTTGGTCTCTTCGGGCAATCCGAATGCTATCTTCTCCGACTTCAAAATTATTGGACAGGGGTATGTTTTTCTGTGCATTCTTTTTTGCAAGGTCACTTACAATGTACTCCAGAGCTTCAGGGGCTGTCTACAGTGCCACTGATACACGTACAGGCAAGCGCGTTGCAATCAAACAAATGGTCATCGCCCAGCAGGTAAAAATTAATTTGGTATCTTGAGACAAGGTACAATTGTATGGAGCTAGTACCTAATTACGATTTCCGCAGGTTAAGAAAGAGATCATTATCAATGAGATCACCATAATGAAAAAATCCAACCATTATGCTATAGTCAATTATGTAGACAGCTATAGCGTGTCTGGTGTATTGTGGGTAAGTCATTCTCACAAAGCTTTGCTTTCTCCGAGTGGCTGACCAATCTTTTCATTTGTAGGTGGTTATGGAGTATATTGATGGAGGCTCGTTAGCAGAATTGCTTACACTCGGTTTGTTACCATACAAATACAGCCCATGGCTGCCTTAAGTTTGTGCTTTAGTAACATATGCTTTGGTTTTATTTGGAACCGTGACAGGCATAAGGCTTACTGAGACTCAGATAGCTGCGGTTTGCAAGGCCACTTTGGAGGCTCTTGAATATCTTCATAATAGAGAGCAACCCATCATACACCGAGACATTAAGAGCGAAAATGTTTTGCTTGGTTTGAATGGTGAAATCAAAATAAGTACGTAACTTCCCCAACTATTACATTATATATTAAGATGTATTCCACTGCTTCGTGCCTTCTGTAATGACTGGTCCTTTTTTTCTGTACAATAGCGGATTTCGGATATGGTTCCCAGTTGTACCACAAAGGGGATACACGTAAGTCTGTAGTAGGAACCACGTACTGGATGGCACCAGAACTAGTGAGAGGCCAACCCTACACAACAAAGGTAACTTTCTGGCTGGTTCATACATGTGTGCTAACCAACTTGTTAAATTGAATACCGTTGCCATATGACCAACCTTCCTATCTCCTTCAGGTTGATGTATGGTCGTTAGGTATTATGGCAGTGGAAATGTTCGAAATCGTTCCACCATACATGGAAGAGTCAATGCTTAAGGTAATACAACTTTCGTTCACCAGCAGGCGTGAATTCCCTTATTTAAATAATTCATTTGTTGCTGTGCATTGCAGGCTTTGTTCCTAATTGCAAAGAAGGGCAGACCACCATTCAAGCATCCTGAAGCTATGTCACCAGAATTCAAAGATTTCATCGAACGATGCACTTCTATGGACCCAACCATGCGGCCCACTTCGACCGAACTACTAAACGTAACCCTACTCCTTGTAGATTTTGCTTGCTTGTAACAAATTAATCTCACCTGCTTGTATGGTATGCATATGTGTGTGTCTTTGTTGTATTACGCAGCATCCGTTCTTGCGTCGTGGCTGCGACCCGAAGCAGATGATCCCACTGGTCAAGAAAACCAAAGATGAGACCATCAGAGAACTCCAGCCGCAGAGTGAGTGAGCATGGATGGCTCAGTACAATACAATACAAAAACAAAAAGAACACAAAGAGGAGAAGGAGAAGGAGGAAGGGGTTCTTTTGTAATTTTTACAAAACCAAAAACCGAAGAGTACAACACAGCAGTCGTATTATATAAATTAATTATTTATTCAAACTCTTTGCAAAGAAGATGAACAAAAATGGTAAGGAGTTGAGTTGTTTTTGTTTTGTTATTATTATTTTTTCAACAAAGGAGTGAACCTTCTCTCTCGCCTTGCTGCGAAACACTTTAGATTTCCTCTTTCTCTTTGACTTGCCTCGTGCCTGCACGCAACACCTTGGTAAGACGCTGCCGCGTTGTTCCCTTTTTCTTTGGTGCAGCCTGCACAAATGAGGATAAGAGAAGTGTTGTAAGTTTACTTAAACGTGCAGCTGTAAATGCTACGGTCGTCGAAATGAGAGGGACAGCAGCACACGGACCTTTTGTCCTTCAAAATCGTCTTCCATCCCTCTTTCTCTGCTGCTGGCCGCACTCTCCCTTAACTCTTTTTGGATGCCCTCCAGCACCTCCTGTAGTATTAAAGAGTTCCAAAATGGACAGGTGAGGTGAAAAATAAATATACATAGAACGAGAGCGGTAGAGCACCTGCTGAATGTCAGGGCGCACAAATTCTTTAGTTTCTGGTCTGATGAAATGGTGATACTCCTCTTCATGATAAAGATAGCCGTGTTCCTGGTTCATGGCCATGAGATAAAGAAAACTAAGATTACTCTGAGGATAAATAAATATAGAGGAGCCTAGTAATTCGTTACCTCCATGAATTCTCGGCGCCTATCCGAATAGCCCACCTCATCAGTGCCAGCACTTACGATGGCATAAAAATAGGCTGTGGCATCATAGCCAGGCGCCTTCTTTCTCTGAATTCTGCCTAACCTCTGTGCCTCTTTGTCCCCAAAAAAATGAGGTAAACACACGAATCATATCATGGCCAAGATACTTGATATCAAGTTACCTTGCATACGAGAACCGTCCACCACTCCAACTTGAATCACAACATTAGCTTCAGGCAAATCGATTGAGTGATCGCCTACTTTTGAGATAAGTACAAATGCTCCCATTTCGGCTGTTCTGAACCGGTGCAGATATACTTCTCTCAAATCCTGAGGAGTGGAACCATCAATATATTCACTGTTCAAAACCTTTGAAAACCATTCAAGCCCAAACAAATCATCGCAGAAGATCAAGCATTTATGGTTGCTCCTCAAGTGTCTTTGCAACAGCGTGAAGCAGATCCGTGCTTTATTTGGGTTGGTTATATGCACCAACCTCCTCTCCTACGATGGGGAATGTTTAGCTAGCAAAAGCCACAAACAAAATGCATATTTCTTGCTTCTACAGGGGCAAAATATGCTTCAGAAACTTCGTACCTCTGGAGATTGTGCATATTTATATGCGCTGGCAAATTCATCTGTAAGGGGGCACAGTATGCGGTAGCATTGAACGTTTGCTACGTGGCTATTAATTTTGAGACCCAAAAGGTCCACTTCGTCTAGTTTGGGACCTACCAGATGCGGCAACTCTTGAATCAACTCATCCTGAAGTGATTATGTCAGTATAGTTCGTGTCAGGCATCCCTTGATGTGTCGATACTTACCTCTCTGACCATTGTGGCGGTGAGGCCAAGCTTTACATGGGCTTTGAACTCAGTCGTTACGCGTCTAAATGTTTGTGCAGGGGCTAAGTGCACTTCGTCCTAGATATCACACGAAAACCAAGGAAAAGTATTAAATGCATTTAACTCACGTATGAGAACAAACAAAAAAATGAATGTCTTCTTCATATTTACCAGTATCATTAAGCCCCATGTGCGTTCTTTACACTTATTAATCATACGGGCGCTGTGCTCAGACCTAATGTATGGCAAAATTCAGCCATCATCCTAAAGCAACATGTTCTAGTAATTGGTAAGAACGCTACCAACCTTTTAGCTACGCTAGAAAACATGTTATAGGTAGTAATGAGAACGCCACAATTATAATCCCATTCACCGGCCTTTCTTGTTGCTGAGATGAAGCGAGAGATGCGGTTAGGCTCTATGTCAGACCATTTGAGGTACTGTTCTCTCCATTGATTAACTGCCATCATAGAAGTGCAGAATACTTTTTGACAGGAAAATGGAGATAAAACAGAGAGACATAGTGTTAATAACCAAAGGCCAATGTGGGAATTAGGCAAAAGAACGCAACATATGTACCAAGAATGCATTTTTTAATTACGGAAGACACGGTAATTCCAACCAATGTCTTTCCCGCTCCACACGGAAGAACCAGAATCGATGAGTGAGCCTTTTAAAATGTTAATGGTTATATTGCAGAAATTATTATATTAATTTAGATAGCACAATTGCCTTTATGCAACTCGTGGTCCCTTGTTTTGCAGTTGGTGCGCATGACCTCACATGCACTTATAATTTGATACCTTATTATCCCAAAACAAAGAGAAAGCAGCACGTCTCTGATATTCGCGCACTCCGGTAGATGGCTTTAGATTGATTGCCAGATTGTCAGCAGCACCTAAGTAAAAAGACCGTATGAAAATTAGTCCCAGTTTAGTGCTGAGTCTTGTTGAACTAACCTTCTGCCCATCGGTTTGTGAGAAAATCGAACTCTTCTATGACGGGCATTCTACTGGTAAGCATAAATTTCTTGAGATCAAGCAACTGATTTACAGTCCCTATTTCCATGGAATAGACTTCCTCCTCTTCTCCCTATTTTTGAAATGTTAGGCTTCCAAGGATAAATGAAAGGAAAGAAACGACAAAGTTTTCGTACCGAATCTGTATTGGAAACTTTTCTGCTGGTGATTGATTTACTTCCTAATATTCTTGTCTGTATGGTACCTAAAACATTCGGAGACAAGCTTTCAACAAAATATTTGTCCCCTTTGAGAACTATTCGTGCAACGAAATACTCTTTCATCGTTTTGCCTATCTCATCTTTGCCTACATTTGAATTAATTATTGGATGATTAGAAAAGGGTTTAAGGTAACAAAGCACAACATTTTTCACATTTTCTTTACCTGCTTTATTGAGAGCACCTTTTATTGTGCTTAAAAGTTTGCCAGGTAGTTGGGTAAGGTCTTTAAGACCAGCAAGAAACACGAGTCTCCTGGCTACTTCGTCAGCAGTGATACCACGATGCTTCCACGCGGTGAAGAGTGACTGTGGAGTGATTTCATACTCCTGCAATTACAAGACAATCAATATTTGATTGGCCACAAAAATCTCCTCATTGAAAGGTGCTCTAAAAGACGTACCAGCACTTGAGAGTAGTACACCTTAAGTTCTGCCACTTGACAAAGAAACTCGTGTGCTTTCTTGGTTGAATAACACCACTCCCACCCCTACAAAAAAAAAGAGAGAACAATAAGAACGAGAGCACAAAACAGATTGATGGATGACAGGATCATCTACACTCACCGAGTCTCTCACTTCACGGTTTTTCATTTTCACTTCCATCTTCTTTTCACCTTCAGTTTGAACCCATTCTTTTTTCAATAGAATTTGTGCTGCGACTGGTGCCTCGCTCTTAATTTCTTGCGTTAGATCAGCACCTACAATTGTTCCTTGTTCAATTTTTACACCCACTTGAGGTCCTGCCGCCAATTGTCCCGTAACAGACAGAGTCAGAAATTCATTGGCAAACTCTGCAATTAAATACAACGAAGAATTAGGTGATACCATTTTCTTCATCCATTTTCTCTTGTTTGACAGGGACTAAGGCCAGCGCCCCATTTTCTTTTTCTTCAATCTTCTCTTCTTTAATATTCTGTTTGGCCTTTCCGTCCTGGGGGGTAACACCACACAAATACATTTAGTCATGGGAGGAGAAGTGCAAGATTGTTTTTGAACAGAGGCCCTGAGTTACTTCTTTTCTGCGCTTCTTTTTGCGCTCCTTAGCTTTTTTCTCAGGTTCATTGTATTCAATAATGTGTGAGAGTGTCCTCTTTTTCTTCTCTTTTTCTTCTTCTCTTTGTTTCTTAACCCACGTTTTATAGACAACAGGCAACAAGATCCTGCCGTCCCTGGCTACAAAAGAGGAACAACATCAAGATCAGAATAACAAAAAAATGCAAACAACTAATTCGTTTACGGTGATCTACTTGATTGCATGTTGTAAGAGAATACTTACATATCTGTATAGGAGAGGGGTCATCGAAGGGTATCTTCTCTTTGCCTTTAATGATTAATTCTAATGTATTTGATATTGCCGCTGCGTTTGCCTCGGCCGTCAGTTGCAAACCTGCTGCTCCAAGACACACATAAAAAAAAATATTTGTCAAAATTTTTCTGTCCAATCTCACCTTCCCCCTCTTGGTGCTACGAACAGATTAGCGAACTTGATTACCTGGGGCATTAGCGGCCGATGACGTTGTCGCCGCAGTCATCCCCATTGAAGAGATAGGAGTGGCAGAAGAGGGAGTCCTTGGTGGAGCACCCGGAGTTCTCTTCCTCTTTAACGCAGAAGGTAATTTACGCCCTACATCAGAGAGACAAATAAAGAATTTGTAAACTCCCTTGGTATCACATAATTAGCTTTACCAAAGAAGAAGAAGAAGAAAAATACCAGAAGAGGAAGCTGTGTCTACTTCGGCAATCCGCTGACCCGATTTACTTATGACACTCCTAAGTTCCTCTCTAATACGATCCAACTTGGGCCTGATAGGACTCCACTCATCTACTTGTTGAGATACATCATTATAGCGCAACTCTGACTGGCAGTATGGGCAGGTGCTCTCTCCACTGAACAGCATAGGTAAATCTTCAAGAGCAAATCTAATTGTTAAATAATATAATGAAGACGCACATGTGTTAGCAACGATCATATATGCTGCAAAATTTTATGAAATGGATATGATGTTAAATAAGGACAATAATACAAAAACCTACCTTTTGCCACAAGGAGAACTAGTACAATAATATAAATATTTTGAGTCTTCTTTGTTGAGACGGTCCATAAACTCCAACATTTTGAGCAGGCGGTAGTGGACGACATCAAAGAAATCATTGAATGTGATGAGCCAGCATGAATATTGCTTGGTCGAGCGTGTCCTAAAAACCAAGAATGTTATCATCATCATTATTCGAGCGAATCTTGTCCAAGCAGTAACGTGGATATAGAGAGAGTCAGTCTACTACTTACGCTTCGGCAGAGGGAAGATTGAACACTTTTTCCTTGGCCATGAACTGGACTTGCAAGCGATTAAAAATTGTACGCAGGTGTCTCGGAGAAAGACCCAGCTTCTCCGCCATTAGGTGCTCTCTTCGCTCTTCTATCCTCCTACATGGTTGATTGGCATTAGTAAATTTCCAATTGCAGGCTGTGACATCGTTGGTAAAAACTGAAGCTGTGAGTAACGTACACAACACCCGTGTCTTTTGAGACTTCAGACAACAGAGCTTCAAATGCCACTATGCACTCGTCATCACAAAATGTCCTCACCACCTTTTTCAAAAAATCACACGCCTTTTCAATTGAAAGGAACAAAAAAAAATGGAAACAATTAATCTAGGGAATACAACTGAACATAAAATGCTATCAAAGGTAAATGGGCTCGAAAGAGAAAAGCTGAGTGTACCTCGTTTGGAACTTTGGGTATAATCATACCCCCATCTCCTTTCTCCTCCTCTTCAGGCAAATCTTCAAGGTCATCTTCTCCTTGCTTTGCAAAAATATTGACACTATTGTCACTCACCGATGCACCAAACTCCAAACCACTGAGCGCTTCATTCCTTCTCCTCTTTGTTGCAGAAGTACCTTGTGTTACAAACAATGAAAGAACAAATGAATAATGTTGGCTTATGCCAAATCAAACTGAGAACTCGGAAAGTAAACATCTATTCCTATTCTAAGGGGTAGAAATAACGCTTGACTTACCCTTCCCCTTGGGTTTCTTCCTCCTTGCTAACTTTCTCTTCTCTTCTCTTCTTTTTCGTTCATTCTGTTGTTTGAGGATGAAAGACTCTTCATCAAAGGGTAGTTGGGCAAGGGGAACCTTAAACTTAGATGCTAGTTGTTGTCTCATGCCAACAACATCCTGTAATGGAAGGACATGGAAAATAGTTGATGACAAAGTTTAATTAATTAAACTGCACAAAGGGAGAAGATGAAAAGAAGTGACAGAAGAGTAATGGAGCGAAAGGGATTCATACCCCAACAATTCCGCCTTCTAGTGTTTTTGTCCAAAGCTCTCTGGCAATAGTCTCAATGGGCTGGCACCCGGACAGTTCGTTATAGTAATATGATATCTTATTTTTTGCAGGTGAGATACTGAAAACTTTCTTCTCTGTATTCAGTTTCTAAATGTGTGAAACAAAAAAATAATAATAGGATGGAGTAAGAAGCTGTTGCATGTTTTATCAACACAGGAGAGAGAGAGATAACCTCGAGATCAGATAAGACATCCTTGTAAGTGAGTTTGAGCTCTGTTTCCACTTCCAGCATTTTGTTCTGTTGCATATATTCCAAGAGACCCTTTAAGTTCGTGAATGGATATTTGTTCTTGTACCCAAAGAAAAGAGCTTTCTTTCCTGTCATTTAGATCAAAATGGATGGTATCAATACAAACAGGTAAAGGTGAACACTATATCTCTGCTGCCAAACGATCTTTACCATTCAGAGTTTCTAGTTTCCACTTGAGAGAAGCATTTTCTTTTAAAATCTCGAGCAGCTGCGGAGATGCAGCGACTTTGACACCTGTTTGGCGTTCTATTTCCTCCACAGGCACTTCCTCACCTCTCTTCTCCTTGAGGAAGGAAACCACCTGGTATATACTGACACTCAACGCCATTCTCTGGGTTGGGGGGGGGTGAGATTGAAGATGTGAAATGATATCATCATCTGCATTTAAATGATAAATTCACATCGCTTGATTCTCGTTTATGAAGCTTCTCTCAATTACCTGCCCCTGAGAGATGTTTGTTTTTTGAAGTAGTTTGGCAAAGTTGCAGTGGGTCGCTGCGGTGGTCCCCCTTTGCTTGGTGCTTCACCCAACAAAGAAAAAGAAAGAGAAGAGAAGAGGAGAGAGAAAAACAAAATTGCTGGACGTCTCCACATGTGTGTTCCCGTTTTAATCCAAGAAAAAACCAAGATCGCAAAAAAAACGCCAATACGAAACTGAGAGAAGTAAATAAAAAAATGAAGTTACAAAAAGCTTGGTGGGAAAAAAAAGAACACAGCCTTCGTTTTGTTTTTGATGGTGGTGAGTCATGTATATGGAAGGTCTTCTTGTCAAGTTATTTGAATGCATTTGGAATATCCGTGGTCCCCTTAGGACCAGTACTTTCACAACAGTCACAGTAAGTGCCCAGAGAGCAGGGATCTAGGTCCTCATATTCGTGGATGCATTCACAATTGGCACAGGTGCAGCAGTATTTGCACCCAAATCCACAAGTGACGGCCCAGGTAACCACAGTTGCAAAATCCAATAACATACCAACTACTGCTAATATGAGCCCTAGGGCAGTTGTGACAGGAAGGGAAATGAAGAATGTAGTCCACCAAACACACAGTAGACACTTATTGTCAACTCCTGTTATTGGATCAAAGTGGTGAGAACAGCAGTTCATGTAGAGAGATGTTCCAAGAGGGTGACTGACCCATATTTGGGAGACAGTTGAGAAAGCCTCCTGTGACACAACAGTTCCATGTGTGGCATGGCTTATCATAACAGCAAATTAGGATGTAGGGCGTCCTAGGAACACCGGGACATTTACACATCTTCTAGTTTGGCGGCTTCTTAGAGGTAGAGAGGTGGTTGAAGGTAAAAGCTTTGGGGGGGGGTTCGAGGGGCGTCTTTTCAGATTAGCGGCAAAGGCTAACGGTCGGTTAAAGCTTTTGCTCAAGGGGTCAGCAGAGAGACAGACACCCCCCCCCACCCCACAAACTATTGGCATGCGGAGTTCATAGTTGCCCCACCATAAAATATCTATAAAAGGGTTCAAAGTCTGATTCTTCTGGATTTGCTCACCTTTTGTGCGCCACCTTCTGCGCCACCAACACAAGCGTCGCCTTCTTGGCTGGTTTGAACTGCAATCCCCGCCCACATCTCGCACACCATCAACAATGACATCGCTGCCAAACATGAAATTTGGGTCTTGGGATGGTGGGTCTTTCTTGTCTGGATACCAGAAGAAAGCACCATTTATCATTGGAGTTGCTGGTGGAACCGCATCAGGCAAGACTTCAGTGTAATTCCTCCCCCGCCCCCATTAAATTTTGGAAACATTGCAACAATAATATCAACAACAACATGTGAAGTACACTCATTGATAAAATAGCTGAAATAGTCTCTTGGCTGCAGGTGCGAGCTGATAATCTCTTCTTTGAGAGATCAGCGCGTGATCATCATCTCTCAGGATTCATTTTACCGCCCATTAACGCCCCAAGAAAGGGAAAACGTATCAGAGTTCAATTTCGATCATCCTGGTAACTGCATTTWCTCTRCATTTATCACTTGGGCCCAAAAGCTGAAGCTATTTTTCATGGTCATCATAGCTGCTTTTGATTGGGATTTGTTGATGGAGACGGTTAAAGCCCTTAAAGACCCCAGAGGTGGCCCTGTAGAAATTCCCAACTATGATTTTGTTACACACTCAAGGTATGCCCTCCCCCTTTTTTTCAGCAGCTGCTCTTGCTCTGTCTCTTCTCTTCTGTGTGTGGACATAATCAATGGAATCTCATAATGCCTCCTTTCCTTTATTAGACAAAAAGAGACCACTCCAGTGTATGGTGTGGATGTAATTCTTCTTGAGGGCATCCTCGTTTTTTACCATCCAGAACTTCGTTCCCTCTTCGATATGAGAATCTTTGTAGACACTGATGCGGATACACGGCTAGCCAGGAGAGGTACATGAAACAATATTTCCACACACAGCCCACAGTGACTTTTTCTTCTAACGTGCTTTTTTCACTCTTCATGTACAGTAATCAGAGATATAAATCAAAGAGGAAGAGATGCCATGGGAGTCCTAAGGCAATATGAAAAATTCGTAAAGCCCTCTTTTGAGGAATACATTTTACCTGTACGTGTTCATCTCCTCCTGTCTGAGTTGTTTGTAAACAACTCTACAGCTACTGAGTTCTGTTTCTCTCTTGCCCCTGTTTTGTTTGCTTCCTTGCTTGTGGTCGATAGTCGAAGAAATATGCAGATGTGATCATTCCACGAGGAGCGGACAACATGGTGGCTATAAATCTGATTGTGCAGCACGTACAAATCAAACTTGATGAAAGAAA
>CDFI01099118.1:0-13182 GCA_000826405.1 Acanthamoeba divionensis | reverse complement strand
CACCCTTTTGCACGTGTAATTCAAAGGGGGGGGGGTGTTGTGTGGGCAAATAGGCAAACATGAAAGTTGAACTTCTCTTTATAACAATGAGGTTAAGGACACAGTGGTTGTAGGTTCCATAGGTGAATTATTTAAAAAAATAAAATATTGATGCAAACAGGCCTGTTTCCTCGCGCCCTAAGGAAAGGATCTGGTTGGATCATTAATGCCCTTTGGAGCAATGCTCCAAACATTCCGAATAGTACTTTTAGAAAAAAGGACTTCAAGTCTAGACTGCATCAATTGAGAGAAAGAAACTTAGTTTTAGTGGTGTTTTATTATTATTATTATTATTATGAGACCAGGAAAATCCCGGTATTTTCGGCTTAATTTGTCCCTTTTATTAATTGCCCATAATATGCCCTTTTCACCCAATAATTATGAATCTGATTGGATGATTAACCACAATCAATCATTGTCGACACAAACTCCCCGCGGATGGCAAAATTGAGCCACCCCCCCCCAAAAGCATCAGCCCCAAACATCTTCCCCCAGGCGCAGGCCATCCAAAACAAACTCAACGCGCCTCTTCTTGCTTCTCAATCTCAGCTTCTTAGCTCCCCCACTTTGTGGTGGCACAGGGCTCTTGCCGTTTCATGGAAAACAACAGGAAGCGCAGCAGCTCGTCAATCGTGCGTTCAAGCAAGAAGAAAGGCGGCCCTCAGCCAACACAGGGATCGGGAGGCGCAGCAGTTTCAGGTGCACCTACTTTCTCATCCTTGGCGTCAGGGCCCAGTGGCTCGCAGCCTGGCACATCGTCCCCCCTCCCTGGCAGTGGTGGAGTGGGTGGAAACACAGCGCTGAGTGGTGGTGCAGGAAGTGGGGGACTGGGTGGGTCCCCCTCAGGAATTGTGGGGGGCACTACTGCAACTTCTGGTGGGGCTGGAACGCCCCAGCAGTCTGGCCATCAGCAACCTATGCTTGGTTCTGCTTCCAGTGGCACCGCTGCCCTTGGTTCTGGCTCATCATATACTGCCGCTGACGAACTCAAGCGTCACAGCACAGACGCCGAACTTATCTCACGCTCTTTGCCCATCGCCCCCCAACTTGCAAGCAAGATGGACCCCCACAACCCTAATGATAAAATCAAACGAATTTCCTCTCCTCGAGGCAGCATCATTCGAGATAAGGAGCCCCCTTCTGACCATATCTTCAAGTCTTTGCTGGGCGAGTTCAAAGAACAGGCCAGGAAAAAAATTGAAGACATTATGACAGAGCGAATTGTACTCTCCACCCCGTTGTCTTTACCCTCTTTTTCATCTAATAATGAAGAGGAGTCCTTCCCCCTCCAATTTCTAACAATAAATTTGTTTGGGTTGTTCAGGACAAGGTCTCGCTGGGAGAGGTTTTTGATGCATCTGAAGACGCTGTTTTTGGTCAGCTCGTAGAAGCTCTCGCACAGCTCTCCGAGCGCTGCTTGCCACTACTCATACGCGCCATTCTTGTCTGGAAGAACAACCAACTCTTCATTGGCACTCAAACTCTTAAGCATGTGTATGAATTCCTTTCTCTTGTGTTTCCGCTGTTCCGGGATGCTTACTTTTCTGTCTGCACAGAGGCAAAGATACGTTTACTCGTAATTCGAGCAGAGATTCGTCTCAGTTATATGAGGAACGCTATAAGGTTCATTCTACATTCAACTAATCCAACAACTATCAACAAGAGACTGACTCTCTGCTCTTTGCGCAGCTGGCAGTGGATTATGTGTTTTGCATGACCTTACTCTCACTGTTGAGACACGCTTCAAGCTCTGTGGCCTCTCACCAACTGAGCTTCCTCAGCAGTGGCACTGATGAAGACCTATGCAGCCAACTGGACAACACGTGCTTTGAACACTTCAAGCCTGCTCCTGACAAGTAACCAACCTCACATTCCTGTTAAAATTACAAATAGTTTCTCTTCAGTTCAATTATTCTACTTGCGCATATGCTTATTTCTCAATTGGTGGGGTGATAATTAAGGCCTTCCAAGGTATTTCCGTCTGATTCAAGTTCTTCGAAGGCGCTAGGAGCAAACCGCAAGGAAGTTCCAGAGCTCTATGCACAGATCCTAGGAATCCTTTCTGCACACAGGTAACGCCATTTTATCTCTCTCTCCACTCCCGTTGCCCAATAGGCCTCTGGAGGTCTAACCGGAATAATTTGAGTTGAGCGTCCTGCTTATGCACACTCGATGGATATGAGCCAGAAACTGAGTTTGCTTATTATGAGAATATCAAGAGGACCATTACAATACATTTCTAAAAGCCTTGCACTATCTTTCTGTTTGGGTGCTATTGCGTTGCATGCGCCAGATTGTCGCAGATTGCGGGCCTGCTATTTAAAGAGATCGGAACACCTTCTGCCAAGACCATTCCAAAGAACATTGCCACGCTCGAGGGCGCTCGCTTCATACAACTACAGGTTAAAATTTTCTCTTCTTACCTGAACTTGTCCTAGTTTCGTGGCACTTAACGCCTAAGTTGTAATTGTATCCAACATGATATCATGTTGGGGCTTTAGATCCATACAAAGGCAGGATTGGACCAGGCGATTGGATTTGTGTCACACTACTTTAACCTATTCAAGCACAAGTCTCGTCAGCTTAAGGTTGGCTCTCTTTTTTTGGACAGAGCTTTCCTTCTCCTTTTGTTATTGACCTCTGTTCTAATATTTTGTCGTTCATAGCTGCAATTATCAAGAACCATGGTATCCATTTTGACACCGCTGCTGAAGCAACAGCAGCAGGGACTGCCTGGAGGCGGCATTGACTACTCCGAGTGGCACAAAATGCTGACCAACAATTTTACTCTTTATTCCAAGAAAATCAAAAAATCCCGCAGTATTCAGGTATGTTAAAATGCTGCCTTTCTCTACAGCTCTGCATTAGTTCAGTTCGACACTAACACGTTTTGCTGTACAGACATGGCACCCTCTTCTTTCTTGTATTCTGTGCCTCTGTGATAAAGATTTTTTCTTGCAACACTGCCACACTTTCTTTGAAATTCTTATAAAGCTGTTGAAGGTACTACTCCCGTTCAGAGCACCTCCTGTAATTGTAAAAATTGACATTGGAATTTCTGTGACAGGATAAAGGCAGTAAATCTATAGCACTAGAATCACTGTACTATCTTTTATCTACATATCTCAACAAATACCCGGAGCCCACAGAAAAGCTCATAAAGCGTCTCACTAGTATCTCTTCTCAAGTCTTTCCTGCTGGAAGCTGGAAGGTATTATTCCATCCTGTAATAATCTATTCTTTCTTCAACTATTCATGCTGTGTTACTCTTTAGGCTCAGAATGAGGCCACAGATACGATTTATGTCGATATAATATGTGTCATCGCGCAGAGCCGGCTTGACTATTGTATCCACAATATTCTTCTTGGCCTCTTGCGACCCGATCCCTTCTGCCCTGAGTAAGGCCCTCAGCCCTTCTCTAAATTCTTTTGAGATTTTAATGCTATCAATGGTGCACAGGCGCGTGTCAATAGGAGTTCAAGCATTGTTAATGATAGCCTCGAACTTAGAAAAGGAACGGGGAGCGGCTCCTGCTTCTGTTCAGCCTGGACAGCCCCACCCTCCAGGAACTTTTCTTCAGTATTCTTCTTCCAGTTTGCCTACTAGCCACCTCAAGCGTGCCCCTCCGGCGCTGTTGCCCTACATGTAAGCCTAATTCGTCATTTTCAAAACATGTCTGTGTCAAGCACAGGCTAACATCATCTCCATGGATGCATTATATACAGGCCTAGTATAAACTCTTCGTTCTCATATATTCTATCCTCTTTGGACAAACTCTATGGACAACTCACACTCTTGCATTCCTCAAAGCAAGTCCAAGGTATTTTTAGCTTTTGTTCTTGCTTTTATATCATTTAACTATTCGCGTCAGAAAGGATTGTTATAATATGGTCAATATATTTGTATTTGGTTCAGAAACGCTGCAAAAGGAAAAAGCAGGTCTCTATGTTCTACGAATCGTTCTTAGTTGTATTCCCTTTTGCTATCCTACTAAGATCTCGACGGACAAATTGATGTCTATGCTAGCGCGCTATCTAATCCACCTCGACAAGCGTAAACTTCACTTCCTCGCTATCCTAATAGCCAATTTTTCTTTTTAATTAATTCTGAGTTTCTTTCATAATGTCTAGAGATACGAAGTAAAGCCTTGGTAGCATTGTCAAGGATAATGACCGAGTGCCCGAGGCTGCGCGCGGGGGTGATCTATGGAGTATCCTCAATGGTTCTGACGCTTTCGGATACCAACCACCAGCTTCTCTACCATGGCCTTCATAAGGTTTACCTTTCAGCCCAGCTGTAATGAGTCTGATTTTGTTTCCGAGAATTATGTAATTCGTGATGGGTTCCTGACAGACTGCTATTGTGGTGGGGTGTTGTAGCTTTCCAACTTGCTGCACCAGTGGCCACGCGACCGCGAGGATAGCCTGTCTGACCCAGCAGTTGATAGTGTCTATGACGTGATCCATCTTCCCGATGAGCCTCTGTCAAACTTACAGGTTTGCACGGATTAAATAATTTGAACTCTGTTATTTTTGTAAAACGTCTTCAATTTCATAGGGTAGTGCTGGGAGCAACATGGAGAAAGGAATCAGTGGGAACATCGAAGCCGTAGCTGAGTGGCAGCAGCACTCTGCAGAGTTGCGCCATTTCCAACCCCATCGCGTAGAAGCGGTGGCTCTTGTCTTTCTCTGTTCTCCCTTCCCAAATATAAGGTACTTCACCTTTTTTTTTCCAACTAATTGTAGCTAATTATTTTCCTCTCCCTGTTTGGTAGAGCGCTTGCGGTGGAGATTCTGCAATCAGTGCGATCCATTACTGCTGCCATGCCAGGCTCTGATTTACGATCCTCCGTCAATACTGGAGAGGTATTATTTGTGCTCAGAATCACTTGCGATGGAGCTGTTGATATAACCGATGGTTTTTATTGGGTGATCAGGAGGAGGAGGAGGAGGAAGAACTTGCGCCTGCACGAGTAATGGATATTATCGACGAGACAGGCCCTGACATTGTGCATCGCCTCAACCAGGATTTTCGCTTCCGTATGCAGGTGGGCAAAATGAAAGAGATATTACAGTTAACATCACTGATGCTCACTGATATTTGTTTGGATTTGCAGTACAAGCGTGGTGCAGTGCTGAATGTTAAATCTCTTGAACGGCTTTGGTCTTCGCAGTCCAATGAAGACCAAATATGCTGGACGTACTGTTTGGGTGCACTTATGCCTCTCACTCTAACCTTATGCCCAGATGCTGTAAACTGCGCGTGGCATATTGTACAATCTTCCTTCCCGTCGTATCCCTTGTAATCGACGTACATATAACATTCTGACCATTCTGCGATTTATGGACAGGTGTGTGCGCGCCTGCGGCAAGTGAGGCCAGACGAAAAGTCCTCGCTAGTGTCAGAAGAACAAGAGCAAGAACTGTTTGTCTGGCGCAACTGTATCGTATTCGCTTGTGCTACTGTCTCTGAGCACGGTATGCCCCCCCCCCCGGGCTATACGTCTGCCGCATATGTTAACATTAACATCAAACTGTGAAGTGTGTAAGTGGACAAGTGGGAGTCGTGGCAAAGCTGAGAGTGGATCATGGCCAGCATCGGTCAGCGAGCTCTTTAATACGATTCTTCCACATTTAAAGTCCGACACTCTTTGTGACGCTGCCGTTATGGTAATATTCGGCACGTTTTTTTAGCAAGTGCTCAGTTACATGCTGTGATAGAAGAGTAATGAAAGCGATTAATGTGAAATGGGGCGAAATGGTAAGAACAGGCTTTGGAGAGAACAAACCCCGAGGTATATGATACCCTGTTTGACGCACTGAGACCGTACGAGCAGGAGTACACACTTAAAAAGAAACGCAAAGGCGGTGATCAGCTACGCAACCATATTAGCTGTACCTACCTTCCGTCAGACAATTAAGAACAAGAAAATTCATGTAGTTTGATGAAAAAGGTTTCTAAGTTTTTTCCCCCATCAGTTATATACAGCTTTGTGTCGGAGACAATGAGACAGGGTACGTTGGTTGAGAATGAAAACTTAAGACAAATATTCCTAGGCTTCATCCAAGTACTGTTCACCTCCCCATCTGGTTTCACAAAGGATTACTAAGTTGGTTTTCCTGGTTTACTATTACTCTATGCTATCTAAACAATGCTCCTTGTGTCTTCAGTCTCTGGTTAATAGTTTGGTTTAATTCTTGTATTTTTTGAATTGCAGGAAACACAAAAGTATTTGGCCCAGCCATCAACAGAATCTATTCTGGATAATCACCAGTCACTGCGGTATAATTTCTGTGTAATTGTGGGAAATGTTGCCAGAGAACTTCACCTTTCTGAATCAGAGCTCTTTGAAACTGTATGTTTGTTCTGCTCTGTCATACAAATGGCGAATATAGCAACTTTTGATTATCATACTCATCCCAGTCTCCTTTTAGTCGCAGCGCAAGGCACTCTTTCATTTTCTATTGAATTGGTGTAGGGGTGAAGCCATGCTCCAGGACGAACAGACCAAGAGACAACTAGTACGCCCCCATTGTTATCCTCTAAGTAGAAATACATTATTCTACTTTGTATTCATCTGACATCATTCAACGCAGATGAGCCACCTGGCACAGATCCGTGATGCAGAGAAGAAAAGCGCCTACGAGAAAGTCGTCCGCGATCAGACCTTTGTGCTTCAGCATGCAGCCTGCTCTGTATATCTTCTGCAATACTGTTATATCACTTAAGCTAAACACTATCGGTATGAAATCCTAAGCATTGCACCTGTCCGTTTAACAGGCAGCCGGTTCATTGTTGCTTGGACGATGCTTTGATGAAGAGGTTGTACGGCCAGATGGACCAGTATTCTCATGGGTTAACTCACTTTTAGAGCAAAACGAACGCAAAAAGGCACGCTGTCCATTTAGCGCAAATATACTTATAATGTGACGTCCTAATGCCCCATGTATAGTTACACAGCTTAGCCCGTACGGCACTGGAAGCCTTTCTTCAAAATTCGCCACAGTACAAACAACTATTGGAAACCGCTATAAATCAGGTTTCCTTTGCTCTTAAACATGTTTTGAGATAGAACAATCCAATGAAGAAGTACTGAGATGAGCTGTTAATACCATGGTATAACATTGTTTTACTTTTCGTGTATCTAGTGTTATTCAACGAATGCCTCAGTGGCTCGAGGCTATTTCCTGGCATTGGTTGAGCTTTTCAAGTCGCAAGAAATTGTGCACCCATTACCTGTACTTTTTGTGCTCATCATGTTTAAGGTAAGAGGGCTTCGGCAATCATACAATGAACAGTTATGTTAAATGCTCCTTTTATGACGACAGGCTGGAGACAACGCTATAGTCATAAGACGAAATGCCATTCAGCTCCTACAGCTCGTAACGGCTGAAAATATGCATTATTCACCCCTACCTATCAACTCGCTTCTCGATGTCACCTTCAGGAGAAGCCAGGTAAGGGCTCATCTCCGCATAAATTGTTGGTAAGGAACGTAACAGAAATGTGCGCTATTTGTTCAGTATGAGTTGTGGGAGCGGTTGGCCAGGCAAGAGGGTAGCTGTAGCCTTTTAGGCGATGCCATTGCAGAGGCTGTCAGCCGTCTTGATCAGTGCGATAAGCGGGGGCAGAAGCAACTGCTCGCCCTAACTATCCCCTGGCTACAAACTTACAACAAGCATGTCCATCATCACCAAACCCGTCAGCAGCAAACATCTCCAGCACCTGGCGACTGTCCAGCTCTGCTAAATGTTGAACAGTTCTTCGAGGTAAGGTGTTCATATTGATTTGAAACAGTTCGTTGCTGTGAGGCACTAAAACGCTTGTATGGTGCAGAATTTGCTATTGATCACTCTCCAATACGCCGAAGACCATCCTCTTCATGTACAGAATATATGGACCACCTTGGCTGACCAAGTACGTCTTCCATCAAACTATACTTTTAGATTTGGACTAACTGGAAACAAAAACATGGCGGTGCTTAGGAAGAAAATATTGCTAGTTTGATTGAGTTCTTGCTTGATATGGGAGCACGAAAACGCAATCCATCCTTCATACCTCTGGCAAAAAAGGTCCTAATATATTTAGGCAGAGAAAAGCCTGCTGTGACAGTTGACACACTTGTCACCAAGCTCTCTTCCCTTAATACCAACCTAAATTCCAACAAAAAGATTTACGAGTATGTGTCCCCATTCTTTCTCTATTGGTTGCTTACCACATCTTAGTGCATATTATTCTCCTAACCTTGCTGGAATATTGCAACAATCATTTCAGATCACCATCGAGCTCGCTACGAGAAGATGGAGAAGCAGGCTCAGGCTTTGCGGCTGTGATGCCTGACTGCGCGAATTACTCAGTTCCGTCGCGAGGACACCTGGCATTAATCTTCCTCGCAGAGCTTGCCTTCGAAATCTCTCTTCAGTTTCTGCCGCACCTACCTGTTATTTTGCACCAGGTACATTGCACGTGGACTATCTACATTGTGTTTGTGGTTTCTTACTGTTCGAGCTTGTATACAGGTGTTTCTGGGATTTGATTATCCTCATCCTGTTGTGTTTGAGCACTGCCGCATTCTGCTTCTCAACCTCATACACTCCCTTGTTCCGCAACATACAGACATTACTGGTAATCAAACAAGCTGTATATTCTTTCTGGCCTCTTGATATTTTGATAGCACAATACTGATTGTTTTCCTTTACATATTAGAAGAAAAGGACGAGGAAATTGATGATGAATCCGGTGTGAGTGATGGAATGGTATTTGCTGACGAAGATGGAGCAGAAGAACTAGTAGAATTTTTAAAGATGAAAGAAGGCAAGCAACTATGGAGCAACGAGGATATCTCCATCCGCAAAGTTGACATTCCTTCTGCTAAAGAGTTAGACAAGCTTTTACGGCGCGTCACGGCGGTACGGACATAATGCCCTTCTTACTTGGTTGCATATCTTTTTGTACTAATTTTTGACTTGGAAGGTATTTGGCAATTGCAAGGAGACTCTTGTCGAAGAATGGGCCACTGAGGCCCTTTCGTGGGCCATCTCGTGTCCATCTCACCACCTAGTTAATAGGTCGTATCAGGTAGAGAACGAAAGTCTCACTTCAAACCGAACTAATGCTATGGTTTATACCATGGTAGAAATCAAATTGAACCAACGTTTCGTCAATTTCAGATATATAGAGCCCTTTTACCGTGCGTTACACGCAAACTCTCTCCGATTGATATGCTAGAGTCAATGCATTCTCGTCTGCTCGACAGAACATCTGAAAACCTCTCTGTATCCCTGGAAATTCTTCTTACCCTACAGGTTTTTCTTCTAACCACTTTCTAAAGGAAAACCATCGACTAACTTTTCTGGAATAAGGCAATTGTGGACACAATGGATGCAGCGCGCTTGTGGTTGTACCCACAGATCTTTTGGTCAGCCATAGCGCTTCTGCGCACAGATTTTGAGCAGGAGTATCACCAAGCTATTAAGCTTCTCGATCGCATTGTCACGCGTTTCAATTTTGCTGATATTGCTGTACAGAATGTGTTTCTCACATATACCCCAAAAGGATGGCATGTATCTCTGTTCCAGGCACCATCATACCAGGGCTATAGCTAACATACATCGCTCTCTGCTTCTCCCTCTGTGTGGTAACTAGGGACCCGCCTTTTGCGGGAGTCCAGACGTTGGTGCTGCGTGGTATACTTTCTGTAGAAACGCTAGCCTCGTGTGTCGATGTAAGTTTTATACCACCCATCCCTTATTTCTACTACTGCAAGACAATAGATTTATGATTATTCTCAAATGACTCTAGTTGCTGGCCAAGTTCACGCTCATGCAGTGTAATAAGATATTTGAACCGGAGCCTTTGCGTCTCCTAACCAATATCGTACTCCCAAAACCTCTTGTTCTCAATATATTGTTGATGGTGAGATATGTCTAAATTCACTGTTGTGTTGCTGCGTATAGCTGGGACTAGTAGTGTATCTGGGACTACATGTAGGCGAGTATGGGTACACCGCTGGCCAGAGTCCAGGGATGGGGAGCGATTCAATCAGCGATCAACATGACTCCTCCGCATGGGCTGTCGCTGCGGCACTTGCTGATGCCTGCCTTGCCACCTCTCAGAACGCCCTCGCTAAAGTCTTCTCTCACTATAAAAAGGCAAGAATTATCTATAATTTTGGGCTTTTGGCATGTTAGTTACTGACATTATTATCGGGCTGGTTCTGCAGAGACAATACAGCAGTATGGAGGCCTTTTTTGAGGATCTGTCGCGATCATTTAGTGAGGCGTTCTTTCCTGATCATGCCTTCTTTAGCTTCCATTTCCTCTTCGGGATACTGGAAAAACTAGAAGAAAATTGGAAAGGTTGCTCATCTCCTCTTCATTCCTTTCATGCATATCTCTTACTATTTTGCTTCGGTACTTTACTGTATGGTGGGACAGGCGGAGGCGCAGTAGCAGCAGCCGGATATCACAGGGCTGTTCTTGTACTTCTGGGCTACCTGGTCAACGAAGTAGATTTTTCTGCACCTCCCTTCGTTCCAGTAGGATACACACACGGGCATATTAAGAGCGGGAGCAAGGTAAGCAGCTGGATTGGGCGTCTCGGCAGGCTGGTAGTGACACCGAGCTCTGGCGGACTCTGGAAGGACGCACTACTAGTGCTCCAGCGCATTGCTCACCGCTGTGAACCCACTCTTACAGCTTCTCATCTTGTTGCTGCTAGCCTTAGGCCCTTTGAATATCGTGCCCCAAAGAAAGAAATATCCTCTTGTAATTCCTCTTTCCACCCATGTACATTCAATCAAAACGAAGGGTATTATTTCTTCACTTTGCTCAATTCAGCGATCAAGCGACCAAGGGTAGTCAGCGAGTAGTGGGCATACTTAAGCACATACTCAAAAGCGCTGATCAACAGCGAGATAAAACATCTGTCATCTCCCCTGACTTCTTTCGAAACGTAAATGCCCCCTCACATCAATTCCTGTTGGCTCAGTAATTACTTTTTTGGTGGCCTAAAAGAAAATTGCCCTCCTTCCTTTGCAGTTTTTCCCACCCGAAGAAGAGGCTGGTGAAGACGACCAAAATATGTAACCGACCTATCCATCCAATATTGGTATTTTACCAACAGCGTTTTAAATTAACGGGCGTATGTGGTGATTAAAAAACAGTGAAAAGAGTCCGCGGAAGACTTTTGCAGGGCCAGATGATTCTGAGGAAGAAGAAATAGATGTGAGTGAGGTAATGCTGTCTTTTGCTCATCTTTTGTTTGAAGCCTGCAAAGTCTCGACCCTAAGCTGATTTTTGGAAATTACAGTTTTCTGAGATTTTTGGGGTCTTTGGAGGTATTGGAGATGGCCTGAAACGCGACCGCACTGCTGCTAGGACCTCTGACCAAATATCCACAGAGTTTGCAGCATTCACTGATATCAATGGTTCTGTATTAATTAATACCCCAGCGTTCTTTCTTTTGATACAATTTTGTTTAATGTATATGTCATTTTCTGTACAGACTTCTTAGAGAAGGCGCCCTCCAAGGCCCTCGAACCAGCCTCTAAACAAGAAAAGGATGTTGAAGCTTCACGCATGACAGATACCAACGGCAGGGCAAGCGTAGAAGTCTCGGATGAAGAAGATGACTTTAAGGAAGCTGAAAGCAAGGAGAAGGAAAACAAGGATGAACATGATGAGGATGATCAGCTGGGTTCTTCCGACGAGATCTCACTCAATACACCAAGTGGGGCTGATTCGAGCTTGCCTTCTGACTTGCTTTCCGTTTCGAGAAGGTAATTCGTTCCTGGTGTTTATTACTATTATATGCTTAATTATTTATATCTGTTCTTCTGCAGATGGCGAAAGCTGTCTGAGCAGCGCCGGTATACCTCTGAGGCCGATCTATTCGAAGTGTTCCCACTCGCTGGGCAGCTGCTCAATTTATTGCTTCAAGATTACAGGTAAACAATAACCTTGCTTGGTTTAGCGATTGGCATTTGAACCTCAACAAACCATATGCTCATTGGCTGAGGGGCTTGTGGTGCGCAGGGATCACTTCCGAGAGTATGTTAATTTAGTACCAACGACTGCTGATAAACGCCTTCTCCAGTCTCCCGGTATCTTTCCTATATGTTCTCTGCTCTCTCTTACACACGCGCGCGCGCAGAGAGAGAGAGAGAGATAGAGAGCGCTGTGTCGCTAACCATAACATCTCTCTGTTCTAGTTTTGGTGGGAGTGGTACTTGATCAGCCAATATTCCAGATGCCCATACCAGAAGCGCGCCACTCAGTGCTATTCACCATTGTCTGCTCGAAATACCGTTCCCTCGTTGAGGTAACACCCCTCAGAACTTGTTCCTTGTGGCAAGCCCATCTGAAATCAGTGTGGTGGGGTGGATAACGAACAAATGAACAGGCAAACGGCTCCTTTTCTAGAATGTTTGCAGACAAGAGGGCACAGCTGTTGGATGCGTTCAACCAACAACAGCGCATATTCCTTGAGCAGAAAGTGGAAGTTGAGAATAAGCGTGCCAAGCTACCACGGGAGTTTGAAGCAGCCGACCCACGCCACCGTTTGGTCGTCGTGCAGTTCTGTATGGGTGTGGTGAGGCTGCACTATCAGCTGCTTGTGCTTCACCAGATCAATTGTTCCCTGCAGCAGCTTGTAACAGGCATCCTCGACTCATCTGAGCAAGCACTGAGCGACGAATCTGACGAGGCAGAAAGACAGCAGGCCCTGCTAGAAAAGGAGATGGACAAGAACCTGGCCCTCTCCCGCCAGCTGACATCCAAGGAACGTGAGATACTCTCCCAACTCAGCGAGCACAAGTGAGGAGAACCAACCAAAAAAAAAATCGCCACATCACCACCAACACACACAACACACAACACACAATCTTACTTTCATTTTTTCCCCCTTCTGGCCATCATGGACATCCCTTCCCCCTTCTTCCTTCTTCTCACTTGCATTGTGCCACCAATTTTGCTTTGCCAAAACTCCCTCTGTGTGTGTGTGTGTGTTTGCTGAGATGAAGTTAATTTTGTACACACAAACAAACAAACAAATACAAACAAGTTGAAGAAAAGGTATGCCAGTGCAAGGATGCATCAATTAAATGGTCAATGCATTCATTCACCACATTTAAATTATGTTAA
>CDFI01099117.1:0-12818 GCA_000826405.1 Acanthamoeba divionensis | reverse complement strand
TTAACATAATTTAAATGTGGTGAATGAATGCATTGACCATTTAATTGATGCATCCTTGCACTGGCATACCTTTTCTTCAACTTGTTTGTATTTGTTTGTTTGTTTGTGTGTACAAAATTAACTTCATCTCAGCAAACACACACACACACACAGAGGGAGTTTTGGCAAAGCAAAATTGGTGGCACAATGCAAGTGAGAAGAAGGAAGAAGGGGGAAGGGATGTCCATGATGGCCAGAAGGGGGAAAAAATGAAAGTAAGATTGTGTGTTGTGTGTTGTGTGTGTTGGTGGTGATGTGGCGATTTTTTTTTTGGTTGGTTCTCCTCACTTGTGCTCGCTGAGTTGGGAGAGTATCTCACGTTCCTTGGATGTCAGCTGGCGGGAGAGGGCCAGGTTCTTGTCCATCTCCTTTTCTAGCAGGGCCTGCTGTCTTTCTGCCTCGTCAGATTCGTCGCTCAGTGCTTGCTCAGATGAGTCGAGGATGCCTGTTACAAGCTGCTGCAGGGAACAATTGATCTGGTGAAGCACAAGCAGCTGATAGTGCAGCCTCACCACACCCATACAGAACTGCACGACGACCAAACGGTGGCGTGGGTCGGCTGCTTCAAACTCCCGTGGTAGCTTGGCACGCTTATTCTCAACTTCCACTTTCTGCTCAAGGAATATGCGCTGTTGTTGGTTGAACGCATCCAACAGCTGTGCCCTCTTGTCTGCAAACATTCTAGAAAAGGAGCCGTTTGCCTGTTCATTTGTTCGTTATCCACCCCACCACACTGATTTCAGATGGGCTTGCCACAAGGAACAAGTTCTGAGGGGTGTTACCTCAACGAGGGAACGGTATTTCGAGCAGACAATGGTGAATAGCACTGAGTGGCGCGCTTCTGGTATGGGCATCTGGAATATTGGCTGATCAAGTACCACTCCCACCAAAACTAGAACAGAGAGATGTTATGGTTAGCGACACAGCGCTCTCTATCTCTCTCTCTCTCTCTGCGCGCGCGCGTGTGTAAGAGAGAGCAGAGAACATATAGGAAAGATACCGGGAGACTGGAGAAGGCGTTTATCAGCAGTCGTTGGTACTAAATTAACATACTCTCGGAAGTGATCCCTGCGCACCACAAGCCCCTCAGCCAATGAGCATATGGTTTGTTGAGGTTCAAATGCCAATCGCTAAACCAAGCAAGGTTATTGTTTACCTGTAATCTTGAAGCAATAAATTGAGCAGCTGCCCAGCGAGTGGGAACACTTCGAATAGATCGGCCTCAGAGGTATACCGGCGCTGCTCAGACAGCTTTCGCCATCTGCAGAAGAACAGATATAAATAATTAAGCATATAATAGTAATAAACACCAGGAACGAATTACCTTCTCGAAACGGAAAGCAAGTCAGAAGGCAAGCTCGAATCAGCCCCACTTGGTGTATTGAGTGAGATCTCGTCGGAAGAACCCAGCTGATCATCCTCATCATGTTCATCCTTGTTTTCCTTCTCCTTGCTTTCAGCTTCCTTAAAGTCATCTTCTTCATCCGAGACTTCTACGCTTGCCCTGCCGTTGGTATCTGTCATGCGTGAAGCTTCAACATCCTTTTCTTGTTTAGAGGCTGGTTCGAGGGCCTTGGAGGGCGCCTTCTCTAAGAAGTCTGTACAGAAAATGACATATACATTAAACAAAATTGTATCAAAAGAAAGAACGCTGGGGTATTAATTAATACAGAACCATTGATATCAGTGAATGCTGCAAACTCTGTGGATATTTGGTCAGAGGTCCTAGCAGCAGTGCGGTCGCGTTTCAGGCCATCTCCAATACCTCCAAAGACCCCAAAAATCTCAGAAAACTGTAATTTCCAAAAATCAGCTTAGGGTCGAGACTTTGCAGGCTTCAAACAAAAGATGAGCAAAAGACAGCATTACCTCACTCACATCTATTTCTTCTTCCTCAGAATCATCTGGCCCTGCAAAAGTCTTCCGCGGACTCTTTTCACTGTTTTTTAATCACCACATACGCCCGTTAATTTAAAACGCTGTTGGTAAAATACCAATATTGGATGGATAGGTCGGTTACATATTTTGGTCGTCTTCACCAGCCTCTTCTTCGGGTGGGAAAAACTGCAAAGGAAGGAGGGCAATTTTCTTTTAGGCCACCAAAAAAGTAATTACTGAGCCAACAGGAATTGATGTGAGGGGGCATTTACGTTTCGAAAGAAGTCAGGGGAGATGACAGATGTTTTATCTCGCTGTTGATCAGCGCTTTTGAGTATGTGCTTAAGTATGCCCACTACTCGCTGACTACCCTTGGTCGCTTGATCGCTGAATTGAGCAAAGTGAAGAAATAATACCCTTCGTTTTGATTGAATGTACATGGGTGGAAAGAGGAATTACAAGAGGATATTTCTTTCTTTGGGGCACGATATTCAAAGGGCCTAAGGCTAGCAGCAACAAGATGAGAAGCTGTAAGAGTGGGTTCACAGCGGTGAGCAATGCGCTGGAGCACTAGTAGTGCGTCCTTCCAGAGTCCGCCAGAGCTCGGTGTCACTACCAGCCTGCCGAGACGCCCAATCCAGCTGCTTACCTTGCTCCCGCTCTTAATATGCCCGTGTGTGTATCCTACTGGAACGAAGGGAGGTGCAGAAAAATCTACTTCGTTGACCAGGTAGCCCAGAAGTACAAGAACAGCCCTGTGATATCCGGCTGCTGCTACTGCGCCTCCGCCTGTCCCACCATACAGTAAAGTACCGAAGCAAAATAGTAAGAGATATGCATGAAAGGAATGAAGAGGAGATGAGCAACCTTTCCAATTTTCTTCTAGTTTTTCCAGTATCCCGAAGAGGAAATGGAAGCTAAAGAAGGCATGATCAGGAAAGAACGCCTCACTAAATGATCGCGACAGATCCTCAAAAAAGGCCTCCATACTGCTGTATTGTCTCTGCAGAACCAGCCCGATAATAATGTCAGTAACTAACATGCCAAAAGCCCAAAATTATAGATAATTCTTGCCTTTTTATAGTGAGAGAAGACTTTAGCGAGGGCGTTCTGAGAGGTGGCAAGGCAGGCATCAGCAAGTGCCGCAGCGACAGCCCATGCGGAGGAGTCATGTTGATCGCTGATTGAATCGCTCCCCATCCCTGGACTCTGGCCAGCGGTGTACCCATACTCGCCTACATGTAGTCCCAGATACACTACTAGTCCCAGCTATACGCAGCAACACAACAGTGAATTTAGACATATCTCACCATCAACAATATATTGAGAACAAGAGGTTTTGGGAGTACGATATTGGTTAGGAGACGCAAAGGCTCCGGTTCAAATATCTTATTACACTGCATGAGCGTGAACTTGGCCAGCAACTAGAGTCATTTGAGAATAATCATAAATCTATTGTCTTGCAGTAGTAGAAATAAGGGATGGGTGGTATAAAACTTACATCGACACACGAGGCTAGCGTTTCTACAGAAAGTATACCACGCAGCACCAACGTCTGGACTCCCGCAAAAGGCGGGTCCCTAGTTACCACACAGAGGGAGAAGCAGAGAGCGATGTATGTTAGCTATAGCCCTGGTATGATGGTGCCTGGAACAGAGATACATGCCATCCTTTTGGGGTATATGTGAGAAACACATTCTGTACAGCAATATCAGCAAAATTGAAACGCGTGACAATGCGATCGAGAAGCTTAATAGCTTGGTGATACTCCTGCTCAAAATCTGTGCGCAGAAGCGCTATGGCTGACCAAAAGATCTGTGGGTACAACCACAAGCGCGCTGCATCCATTGTGTCCACAATTGCCTTATTCCAGAAAAGTTAGTCGATGGTTTTCCTTTAGAAAGTGGTTAGAAGAAAAACCTGTAGGGTAAGAAGAATTTCCAGGGATACAGAGAGGTTTTCAGATGTTCTGTCGAGCAGACGAGAATGCATTGACTCTAGCATATCAATCGGAGAGAGTTTGCGTGTAACGCACGGTAAAAGGGCTCTATATATCTGAAATTGACGAAACGTTGGTTCAATTTGATTTCTACCATGGTATAAACCATAGCATTAGTTCGGTTTGAAGTGAGACTTTCGTTCTCTACCTGATACGACCTATTAACTAGGTGGTGAGATGGACACGAGATGGCCCACGAAAGGGCCTCAGTGGCCCATTCTTCGACAAGAGTCTCCTTGCAATTGCCAAATACCTTCCAAGTCAAAAATTAGTACAAAAAGATATGCAACCAAGTAAGAAGGGCATTATGTCCGTACCGCCGTGACGCGCCGTAAAAGCTTGTCTAACTCTTTAGCAGAAGGAATGTCAACTTTGCGGATGGAGATATCCTCGTTGCTCCATAGTTGCTTGCCTTCTTTCATCTTTAAAAATTCTACTAGTTCTTCTGCTCCATCTTCGTCAGCAAATACCATTCCATCACTCACACCGGATTCATCATCAATTTCCTCGTCCTTTTCTTCTAATATGTAAAGGAAAACAATCAGTATTGTGCTATCAAAATATCAAGAGGCCAGAAAGAATATACAGCTTGTTTGATTACCAGTAATGTCTGTATGTTGCGGAACAAGGGAGTGTATGAGGTTGAGAAGCAGAATGCGGCAGTGCTCAAACACAACAGGATGAGGATAATCAAATCCCAGAAACACCTGTATACAAGCTCGAACAGTAAGAAACCACAAACACAATGTAGATAGTCCACGTGCAATGTACCTGGTGCAAAATAACAGGTAGGTGCGGCAGAAACTGAAGAGAGATTTCGAAGGCAAGCTCTGCGAGGAAGATTAATGCCAGGTGTCCTCGCGACGGAACTGAGTAATTCGCGCAGTCAGGCATCACAGCCGCAAAGCCTGAGCCTGCTTCTCCATCTTCTCGTAGCGAGCTCGATGGTGATCTGAAATGATTGTTGCAATATTCCAGCAAGGTTAGGAGAATAATATGCACTAAGATGTGGTAAGCAACCAATAGAGAAAGAATGGGGACACATACTCGTAAATCTTTTTGTTGGAATTTAGGTTGGTATTAAGGGAAGAGAGCTTGGTGACAAGTGTGTCAACTGTCACAGCAGGCTTTTCTCTGCCTAAATATATTAGGACCTTTTTTGCCAGAGGTATGAAGGATGGATTGCGTTTTCGTGCTCCCATATCAAGCAAGAACTCAATCAAACTAGCAATATTTTCTTCCTAAGCACCGCCATGTTTTTGTTTCCAGTTAGTCCAAATCTAAAAGTATAGTTTGATGGAAGACGTACTTGGTCAGCCAAGGTGGTCCATATATTCTGTACATGAAGAGGATGGTCTTCGGCGTATTGGAGAGTGATCAATAGCAAATTCTGCACCATACAAGCGTTTTAGTGCCTCACAGCAACGAACTGTTTCAAATCAATATGAACACCTTACCTCGAAGAACTGTTCAACATTTAGCAGAGCTGGACAGTCGCCAGGTGCTGGAGATGTTTGCTGCTGACGGGTTTGGTGATGATGGACATGCTTGTTGTAAGTTTGTAGCCAGGGGATAGTTAGGGCGAGCAGTTGCTTCTGCCCCCGCTTATCGCACTGATCAAGACGGCTGACAGCCTCTGCAATGGCATCGCCTAAAAGGCTACAGCTACCCTCTTGCCTGGCCAACCGCTCCCACAACTCATACTGAACAAATAGCGCACATTTCTGTTACGTTCCTTACCAACAATTTATGCGGAGATGAGCCCTTACCTGGCTTCTCCTGAAGGTGACATCGAGAAGCGAGTTGATAGGTAGGGGTGAATAATGCATATTTTCAGCCGTTACGAGCTGTAGGAGCTGAATGGCATTTCGTCTTATGACTATAGCGTTGTCTCCAGCCTGTCGTCATAAAAGGAGCATTTAACATAACTGTTCATTGTATGATTGCCGAAGCCCTCTTACCTTAAACATGATGAGCACAAAAAGTACAGGTAATGGGTGCACAATTTCTTGCGACTTGAAAAGCTCAACCAATGCCAGGAAATAGCCTCGAGCCACTGAGGCATTCGTTGAATAACACTAGATACACGAAAAGTAAAACAATGTTATACCATGGTATTAACAGCTCATCTCAGTACTTCTTCATTGGATTGTTCTATCTCAAAACATGTTTAAGAGCAAAGGAAACCTGATTTATAGCGGTTTCCAATAGTTGTTTGTACTGTGGCGAATTTTGAAGAAAGGCTTCCAGTGCCGTACGGGCTAAGCTGTGTAACTATACATGGGGCATTAGGACGTCACATTATAAGTATATTTGCGCTAAATGGACAGCGTGCCTTTTTGCGTTCGTTTTGCTCTAAAAGTGAGTTAACCCATGAGAATACTGGTCCATCTGGCCGTACAACCTCTTCATCAAAGCATCGTCCAAGCAACAATGAACCGGCTGCCTGTTAAACGGACAGGTGCAATGCTTAGGATTTCATACCGATAGTGTTTAGCTTAAGTGATATAACAGTATTGCAGAAGATATACAGAGCAGGCTGCATGCTGAAGCACAAAGGTCTGATCGCGGACGACTTTCTCGTAGGCGCTTTTCTTCTCTGCATCACGGATCTGTGCCAGGTGGCTCATCTGCGTTGAATGATGTCAGATGAATACAAAGTAGAATAATGTATTTCTACTTAGAGGATAACAATGGGGGCGTACTAGTTGTCTCTTGGTCTGTTCGTCCTGGAGCATGGCTTCACCCCTACACCAATTCAATAGAAAATGAAAGAGTGCCTTGCGCTGCGACTAAAAGGAGACTGGGATGAGTATGATAATCAAAAGTTGCTATATTCGCCATTTGTATGACAGAGCAGAACAAACATACAGTTTCAAAGAGCTCTGATTCAGAAAGGTGAAGTTCTCTGGCAACATTTCCCACAATTACACAGAAATTATACCGCAGTGACTGGTGATTATCCAGAATAGATTCTGTTGATGGCTGGGCCAAATACTTTTGTGTTTCCTGCAATTCAAAAAATACAAGAATTAAACCAAACTATTAACCAGAGACTGAAGACACAAGGAGCATTGTTTAGATAGCATAGAGTAATAGTAAACCAGGAAAACCAACTTAGTAATCCTTTGTGAAACCAGATGGGGAGGTGAACAGTACTTGGATGAAGCCTAGGAATATTTGTCTTAAGTTTTCATTCTCAACCAACGTACCCTGTCTCATTGTCTCCGACACAAAGCTGTATATAACTGATGGGGGAAAAAACTTAGAAACCTTTTTCATCAAACTACATGAATTTTCTTGTTCTTAATTGTCTGACGGAAGGTAGGTACAGCTAATATGGTTGCGTAGCTGATCACCGCCTTTGCGTTTCTTTTTAAGTGTGTACTCCTGCTCGTACGGTCTCAGTGCGTCAAACAGGGTATCATATACCTCGGGGTTTGTTCTCTCCAAAGCCTGTTCTTACCATTTCGCCCCATTTCACATTAATCGCTTTCATTACTCTTCTATCACAGCATGTAACTGAGCACTTGCTAAAAAAACGTGCCGAATATTACCATAACGGCAGCGTCACAAAGAGTGTCGGACTTTAAATGTGGAAGAATCGTATTAAAGAGCTCGCTGACCGATGCTGGCCATGATCCACTCTCAGCTTTGCCACGACTCCCACTTGTCCACTTACACACTTCACAGTTTGATGTTAATGTTAACATATGCGGCAGACGTATAGCCCGGGGGGGGGGGCATACCGTGCTCAGAGACAGTAGCACAAGCGAATACGATACAGTTGCGCCAGACAAACAGTTCTTGCTCTTGTTCTTCTGACACTAGCGAGGACTTTTCGTCTGGCCTCACTTGCCGCAGGCGCGCACACACCTGTCCATAAATCGCAGAATGGTCAGAATGTTATATGTACGTCGATTACAAGGGATACGACGGGAAGGAAGATTGTACAATATGCCACGCGCAGTTTACAGCATCTGGGCATAAGGTTAGAGTGAGAGGCATAAGTGCACCCAAACAGTACGTCCAGCATATTTGGTCTTCATTGGACTGCGAAGACCAAAGCCGTTCAAGAGATTTAACATTCAGCACTGCACCACGCTTGTACTGCAAATCCAAACAAATATCAGTGAGCATCAGTGATGTTAACTGTAATATCTCTTTCATTTTGCCCACCTGCATACGGAAGCGAAAATCCTGGTTGAGGCGATGCACAATGTCAGGGCCTGTCTCGTCGATAATATCCATTACTCGTGCAGGCGCAAGTTCTTCCTCCTCCTCCTCCTCCTGATCACCCAATAAAAACCATCGGTTATATCAACAGCTCCATCGCAAGTGATTCTGAGCACAAATAATACCTCTCCAGTATTGACGGAGGATCGTAAATCAGAGCCTGGCATGGCAGCAGTAATGGATCGCACTGATTGCAGAATCTCCACCGCAAGCGCTCTACCAAACAGGGAGAGGAAAATAATTAGCTACAATTAGTTGGAAAAAAAAAGGTGAAGTACCTTATATTTGGGAAGGGAGAACAGAGAAAGACAAGAGCCACCGCTTCTACGCGATGGGGTTGGAAATGGCGCAACTCTGCAGAGTGCTGCTGCCACTCAGCTACGGCTTCGATGTTCCCACTGATTCCTTTCTCCATGTTGCTCCCAGCACTACCCTATGAAATTGAAGACGTTTTACAAAAATAACAGAGTTCAAATTATTTAATCCGTGCAAACCTGTAAGTTTGACAGAGGCTCATCGGGAAGATGGATCACGTCATAGACACTATCAACTGCTGGGTCAGACAGGCTATCCTCGCGGTCGCGTGGCCACTGGTGCAGCAAGTTGGAAAGCTACAACACCCCACCACAATAGCAGTCTGTCAGGAACCCATCACGAATTACATAATTCTCGGAAACAAAATCAGACTCATTACAGCTGGGCTGAAAGGTAAACCTTATGAAGGCCATGGTAGAGAAGCTGGTGGTTGGTATCCGAAAGCGTCAGAACCATTGAGGATACTCCATAGATCACCCCCGCGCGCAGCCTCGGGCACTCGGTCATTATCCTTGACAATGCTACCAAGGCTTTACTTCGTATCTCTAGACATTATGAAAGAAACTCAGAATTAATTAAAAAGAAAAATTGGCTATTAGGATAGCGAGGAAGTGAAGTTTACGCTTGTCGAGGTGGATTAGATAGCGCGCTAGCATAGACATCAATTTGTCCGTCGAGATCTTAGTAGGATAGCAAAAGGGAATACAACTAAGAACGATTCGTAGAACATAGAGACCTGCTTTTTCCTTTTGCAGCGTTTCTGAACCAAATACAAATATATTGACCATATTATAACAATCCTTTCTGACGCGAATAGTTAAATGATATAAAAGCAAGAACAAAAGCTAAAAATACCTTGGACTTGCTTTGAGGAATGCAAGAGTGTGAGTTGTCCATAGAGTTTGTCCAAAGAGGATAGAATATATGAGAACGAAGAGTTTATACTAGGCCTGTATATAATGCATCCATGGAGATGATGTTAGCCTGTGCTTGACACAGACATGTTTTGAAAATGACGAATTAGGCTTACATGTAGGGCAACAGCGCCGGAGGGGCACGCTTGAGGTGGCTAGTAGGCAAACTGGAAGAAGAATACTGAAGAAAAGTTCCTGGAGGGTGGGGCTGTCCAGGCTGAACAGAAGCAGGAGCCGCTCCCCGTTCCTTTTCTAAGTTCGAGGCTATCATTAACAATGCTTGAACTCCTATTGACACGCGCCTGTGCACCATTGATAGCATTAAAATCTCAAAAGAATTTAGAGAAGGGCTGAGGGCCTTACTCAGGGCAGAAGGGATCGGGTCGCAAGAGGCCAAGAAGAATATTGTGGATACAATAGTCAAGCCGGCTCTGCGCGATGACACATATTATATCGACATAAATCGTATCTGTGGCCTCATTCTGAGCCTAAAGAGTAACACAGCATGAATAGTTGAAGAAAGAATAGATTATTACAGGATGGAATAATACCTTCCAGCTTCCAGCAGGAAAGACTTGAGAAGAGATACTAGTGAGACGCTTTATGAGCTTTTCTGTGGGCTCCGGGTATTTGTTGAGATATGTAGATAAAAGATAGTACAGTGATTCTAGTGCTATAGATTTACTGCCTTTATCCTGTCACAGAAATTCCAATGTCAATTTTTACAATTACAGGAGGTGCTCTGAACGGGAGTAGTACCTTCAACAGCTTTATAAGAATTTCAAAGAAAGTGTGGCAGTGTTGCAAGAAAAAATCTTTATCACAGAGGCACAGAATACAAGAAAGAAGAGGGTGCCATGTCTGTACAGCAAAACGTGTTAGTGTCGAACTGAACTAATGCAGAGCTGTAGAGAAAGGCAGCATTTTAACATACCTGAATACTGCGGGATTTTTTGATTTTCTTGGAATAAAGAGTAAAATTGTTGGTCAGCATTTTGTGCCACTCGGAGTAGTCAATGCCGCCTCCAGGCAGTCCCTGCTGCTGTTGCTTCAGCAGCGGTGTCAAAATGGATACCATGGTTCTTGATAATTGCAGCTATGAACGACAAAATATTAGAACAGAGGTCAATAACAAAAGGAGAAGGAAAGCTCTGTCCAAAAAAAGAGAGCCAACCTTAAGCTGACGAGACTTGTGCTTGAATAGGTTAAAGTAGTGTGACACAAATCCAATCGCCTGGTCCAATCCTGCCTTTGTATGGATCTAAAGCCCCAACATGATATCATGTTGGATACAATTACAACTTAGGCGTTAAGTGCCACGAAACTAGGACAAGTTCAGGTAAGAAGAGAAAATTTTAACCTGTAGTTGTATGAAGCGAGCGCCCTCGAGCGTGGCAATGTTCTTTGGAATGGTCTTGGCAGAAGGTGTTCCGATCTCTTTAAATAGCAGGCCCGCAATCTGCGACAATCTGGCGCATGCAACGCAATAGCACCCAAACAGAAAGATAGTGCAAGGCTTTTAGAAATGTATTGTAATGGTCCTCTTGATATTCTCATAATAAGCAAACTCAGTTTCTGGCTCATATCCATCGAGTGTGCATAAGCAGGACGCTCAACTCAAATTATTCCGGTTAGACCTCCAGAGGCCTATTGGGCAACGGGAGTGGAGAGAGAGATAAAATGGCGTTACCTGTGTGCAGAAAGGATTCCTAGGATCTGTGCATAGAGCTCTGGAACTTCCTTGCGGTTTGCTCCTAGCGCCTTCGAAGAACTTGAATCAGACGGAAATACCTTGGAAGGCCTTAATTATCACCCCACCAATTGAGAAATAAGCATATGCGCAAGTAGAATAATTGAACTGAAGAGAAACTATTTGTAATTTTAACAGGAATGTGAGGTTGGTTACTTGTCAGGAGCAGGCTTGAAGTGTTCAAAGCACGTGTTGTCCAGTTGGCTGCATAGGTCTTCATCAGTGCCACTGCTGAGGAAGCTCAGTTGGTGAGAGGCCACAGAGCTTGAAGCGTGTCTCAACAGTGAGAGTAAGGTCATGCAAAACACATAATCCACTGCCAGCTGCGCAAAGAGCAGAGAGTCAGTCTCTTGTTGATAGTTGTTGGATTAGTTGAATGTAGAATGAACCTTATAGCGTTCCTCATATAACTGAGACGAATCTCTGCTCGAATTACGAGTAAACGTATCTTTGCCTCTGTGCAGACAGAAAAGTAAGCATCCCGGAACAGCGGAAACACAAGAGAAAGGAATTCATACACATGCTTAAGAGTTTGAGTGCCAATGAAGAGTTGGTTGTTCTTCCAGACAAGAATGGCGCGTATGAGTAGTGGCAAGCAGCGCTCGGAGAGCTGTGCGAGAGCTTCTACGAGCTGACCAAAAACAGCGTCTTCAGATGCATCAAAAACCTCTCCCAGCGAGACCTTGTCCTGAACAACCCAAACAAATTTATTGTTAGAAATTGGAGGGGGAAGGACTCCTCTTCATTATTAGATGAAAAAGAGGGTAAAGACAACGGGGTGGAGAGTACAATTCGCTCTGTCATAATGTCTTCAATTTTTTTCCTGGCCTGTTCTTTGAACTCGCCCAGCAAAGACTTGAAGATATGGTCAGAAGGGGGCTCCTTATCTCGAATGATGCTGCCTCGAGGAGAGGAAATTCGTTTGATTTTATCATTAGGGTTGTGGGGGTCCATCTTGCTTGCAAGTTGGGGGGCGATGGGCAAAGAGCGTGAGATAAGTTCGGCGTCTGTGCTGTGACGCTTGAGTTCGTCAGCGGCAGTATATGATGAGCCAGAACCAAGGGCAGCGGTGCCACTGGAAGCAGAACCAAGCATAGGTTGCTGATGGCCAGACTGCTGGGGCGTTCCAGCCCCACCAGAAGTTGCAGTAGTGCCCCCCACAATTCCTGAGGGGGACCCACCCAGTCCCCCACTTCCTGCACCACCACTCAGCGCTGTGTTTCCACCCACTCCACCACTGCCAGGGAGGGGGGACGATGTGCCAGGCTGCGAGCCACTGGGCCCTGACGCCAAGGATGAGAAAGTAGGTGCACCTGAAACTGCTGCGCCTCCCGATCCCTGTGTTGGCTGAGGGCCGCCTTTCTTCTTGCTTGAACGCACGATTGACGAGCTGCTGCGCTTCCTGTTGTTTTCCATGAAACGGCAAGAGCCCTGTGCCACCACAAAGTGGGGGAGCTAAGAAGCTGAGATTGAGAAGCAAGAAGAGGCGCGTTGAGTTTGTTTTGGATGGCCTGCGCCTGGGGGAAGATGTTTGGGGCTGATGCTTTTGGGGGGGGGTGGCTCAATTTTGCCATCCGCGGGGAGTTTGTGTCGACAATGATTGATTGTGGTTAATCATCCAATCAGATTCATAATTATTGGGTGAAAAGGGCATATTATGGGCAATTAATAAAAGGGACAAATTAAG
>CDFI01099084.1:0-10154 GCA_000826405.1 Acanthamoeba divionensis | reverse complement strand
ATCAACAACAAGCTGCTCTCACTCAAATAAAAGACAACAAGAAGCTGCAAAGAGAGGTTTTCTTCTGTTGGTGTTTAATATAAATAAATTAAATGATTGAGAGCTGAAGAATGAACTCAATTCACACACACACAATCAAGCTTCTTATCCTCCAAAAAAAAATGCCTCATGCATGAAGAGTACAGTGATGATGATCAGCCAAGATTGGGCTGATCAGTAAGGATAACAGTTTTATCGTTGCTGGGCTCGTGAAGCTCAAAGATGATTAATTCATTGCGTCCAGTGTGCAAAAGTGGGCCTGGCACATACAGGGTTTCCTGTGGCCCCACCCGCCAGTACCTGTACAAATACAGAACAACACATCGGACACACAGAGATCAGTACACCGTGTTGAATGCAGGCTTAACACAGAGGGAGGAGTGCATGCCTGCCAAGGTTGAAGCCATTGATGACACAAAAGCCTTTGGTCCATCCTGGCAGAGATACAAATGTGTCCATGGGTGTGTCTCCCTGAGCAATGTCCAGATACCCTCTGTAGAAAGATGCTCCTTGCTGAGCGCCTAGAGAGAAAAGAGATGATGGAATAGATCAGATATCCTGTCAATTGCCACATGTGGGTAGCTGTGCAATACCGTTTAGCTGTTGCTGAAGTTTACTTCCACTCGATGAAAATGGAACGCCTTGGAAAGTTTAATTGCTTAGCACACATTCATTGAGCTAAAACTATAATGCAGTTGGACCTTACCAGTGAGGTTGGCCATTGGCAGAGTATGTATGATCCAGTGATATTGGAATTGCTGACCCAAACGAACTCCTTCTGTAATTCCTTTCATGTCCTTAAGATAGGGACCTAAATCAAGAAAAAATGTTTAGAGCCCAACACAGAATATCGAAAAGCTCGCTTAACTCTCGCAAAATTTTACCATAGTTGATTCTGCCCATGTTTTCCACCAATATATCTAATGTGTGGAAACCTGATCCAACAGAAACAGAGACCTGAAAGGGAAGATCGGCTCATCAGCATGACAACCGCTGCAAATGTTGAGTAAATACAGGAAGAACCAGCATGTACCATCTTGCTGGAATCCCATCTCTCCAAGTAGTCCAGATAGGTTCCATCAACAAAGATAAGGCTTCTGTCATGCAGATCTTGTATTATTAGCTGCTGCTGGTCCAAGGGGCCCTTTTTAAGGATAGAAGCAGTTTCTGTTACATACTTTGGCGATTCCCTTCTGTTCTTGACTGGTAAATACCTCTATTGTTGTGGAATACAGAATAAACCCGTAGTCTTGTCCCAACACTTCCATTGGTTCAGGGGTGACCTGAGATGTGGATGAACAAAACATCAAACTTCCATACCAGATAGGAAAGAGAATCGAGACATACCCTTTGGTAAATTCCCGTAGAGAGAGCCTGTAGTACTTGAGGGTCCAAAAGGAAAGCAGTTTCGGTGAGCTGTACCTGTAAGTGTGGAGGTTATTATATGTCTGTATAAAGGCATACTCTAGTTTTCATTCGAATAATACCTTCCCATATGCTGCCTTGGGAGCAGGAGAGGGGATAGGCACAGAGGGTGCCGTCACATATTTGCTTATTACTTCCTTTAGTGCCTTACATTTATCTGTAGGATCGCCCTAGTGTAGCATATTGAGAGAATATCATTTAATCAAAGATTAGAGGATGCTAAATCAGCTGCAGAAAGACATATTCTATTTCACATACAGACTCACTGATGGGAGCATCATAGTCGTAGCTTGTCACTATAGGTTGATAATTATCACCTGTACAACAAAAATATTTTTAGAACATCATTGCGTGAAATTATGATAGATTACGGTGTACCCCAATTTGCGCCAGAAGTGAAGCCAAAGTTTGTGCCACCGTGTGCCATATACCTGTGGAGAAAAGATATGAAGGGAGCTTCTTACCTCAAAACCAGGAAAGGGGTAAATTACAAATTTACAGATGCGTTGAGGGAGAGCATAATATCCACAGCATCCGCAGCCACCTGAGCCCTAGACAAGAGAATTGATTTGGGTGTTCAGCAGGCTCTATAGGTACAAAGACAAAAGACAGGAAATCCTACGGTACAGTATGGTGCTTCTCGCCCCAGTGATCAAACCAACCATCCCTTTGAATAAAGAGCAGAAAATGTTTGCAGCATAATAAGAATAGGTTTGGTATAGGTTATGCGTCTGGGCGGAGTGGTATTACCAAAATTCAGTAACAAAAAGAGGGCCTCTGGGCTGAAATTCTCTCAACAAGGCAAGACTGGCTTTAGCATTATCCCCATATCCAAAGTTAACCGTTTTAAATACTTCCTCTATTGTCCCTCCCTGAAACTCTAAAGGCCCACCTCTGCACGAGTTGAAAAGTAGAGTTGTAATATTAATCATGGCATTCTTGATATGAAGGTAAAGCACATAGTTAAGGCTAATAGAGGGGATATCACTTAACCCATTGGAAGTGAACAATATACTGTCTATCTTGTGGTCAAGAAAGAGATTCTTCAGATGGCGAAGGTATGTGTGGTCACTACCCCAACTGCCATATTCGTTCTCAACCTGAAAAGCTATTATGGGGCCACCTACAGAAGAAGATTCAATTAATTCATCTGCATGGTGAATACTTCGCAGTAGTAGCTACGTGTTACAACAGTTTCACTTGGAATATAAGCTGTTGGGATTATTGAAGTCCAACCTTTGGAGTATTGATAGGGAGCAAGCATATCAAGAAGCTTGTGCATGAATTTATCTACGTGCACAAGAAAAGTGGGATCACTGCACCTGAGCTGAATGCCGCGATCTGCCAGTAGCCACGAAGGCATGCCTCCAAATTCAAACTCTGCCTTACATTAAGACAACAGATAAATATAGGTTCCATTCACTCTTTCTGCTCATTTCTCGTACGAGAATTCCCTTCTCCGTCCTCTCTGCTCTCTGTTCTTGCGCAACATATTTACCCGCGCAGATGTAAGGAGGTGGTCTTACGATCACGAGCAATCCTTCTTTTTGGGCTTGCTGTATGAATCTGTTGTGTGCAGAAGAATTAGCCAATTTCATTGAACGATGGGAGTAAATGGTTGGTATGTACGTGATAAGGTCAAGTATGCCCTCAAAGTTAAACTTGCCTGGCTCTGGTTCGTGAAGATTCCATGCCACATAAGAAGTTACTGAAGTAATACCAAAGAAAATTAGGTAATGTGGCAATGTTAGTTGAAAGGAAGAAAATTCTTTGGCCTCTCTCTCTCTCTCTCTCTCTCTCTCTCTCTCTCTCTCCACACAACACACAACACACAACACACAACACACAACACACAACACACAACTCAACAGGTAGGTAGTGATCGCAGGTGTGTGCAGAGAGAGAGAGAGAGAGAGAGAGAGAGGAGGTCAAATCGTACCAGTATTAAGCCCACAGGCACGAAGCTTGTGGAGGCGGTCGGACCATAACTGGGGTACAACACGGAAGTAGTGCATGGAGCCTGACACAATAGTAAAGTTCTGACCATCCTTTACAAAGGAATCCCCTTCATTGAAAGAAGAGCTATATTAGAAAAGGGCAATATTGGCTTTTGTTTTGTTTTGTTTTTTGAGGGGGGGATATGCTGGACGATTAGCACTGACCAGAGATGACAAACGATGATCCAAAAGCAAGGTGTTGTTCATGGTTCACAAAGGTGGGCTTTGGGCCCACCACGTCTGTTGTTTTAAATGGAATTATAGAGTTAATATAACACAGAATAGAAAAACATCTGTACCATTGGGACTGCATACTTTGTGTAACAGAAAGAGCATTGGCAGTGCACGCAACAAGTGAGAAGAGGAGGGCAGAAGCCAAGATCACAACAAGGCGAGACATGATCAAAGGGATTGATTGATTGTGGAACTGTGGCTTTTGTTGTGCTCAAACACAATTACAATTAATTAGTGATCCAATGTTTATCAAAGAAATCAAAACATTTCTTGGAAGTGTGCCCTTAAAAAAAAAATAGTGTACTATTTTTTTTTGTTGTTTTTTCACACTCTTTATCCATACGGTCTGATCAACAACACAAATGCATCACGCTTTTAGGCGCGCAAGTGTGCACATAAGACACATAGCCACTACCACCACAGTGTCGCGGCATCTCATTTCAAGTGGTGGGAGTTGGAAGAGGTCTTATGCAACTGGTGCGGGGGAACAAACACAGATCCCTCCTGGCTTTGCTGGGAGGAGATGCCCTAGTAGGCTTCTGTGGTTTGCCAGTGGCTGCCTTTGGGGCACTGCCATCTGTGTGGGCCATGCTGATTCTAAGGAATTGGACAGGACACTAAGAAGGCTCACAAAAGCGCAACAAAAAGCTGTTGCCGAGCTGCAAAGCAACCCCCACGCTCACGCTACGCTTCTCTATGACGACCCCGCTCTACTCCATCTCCACTATGATGACGGCAGCGGCAGCCCCCCACGCCACTTCTTCGTGCTCGGTACCGTCCACGTCTCTGCTGCCAGCGCCCTCAAGACTCGCATGGTTGCACTCTCCCCTTTGTTCACTCAAACCAATGCTTCTGGCTGATCATATCTCCTCTCCTTGACTGATGTATTGTGGATAGCTGATAGAGGCAGTCAATCCATCGTGCGTTATGGTACAACACAACACTCCCTTATTTGATTGTTGACGAGATGAATTGTTCATAAATGTGATCGTCTTTCAAAGGTGGAATTGGATGAGGGAAGAGCGAAGCAATTGAAGCTTCACTATGCAACAAGGGAGAATTTTCCTGAACTACTAAACACCGTTGGGGATGAACCTCCAACTATTGGAAAAGAAATCAAAAGGTAACTAAGCAAAAGTAACACAGGCTTCCTTAGAGCCCTTGTGAATGCTCCATTCAATTTGAAGTTTGTTTGTTGTTCACAATGCATAGAAATTATTCCTTTTGCCTGTACTCATAGATGGGCCTGGTGGATTCTTACGGGCTATGAAGAAAACCCTATTAGATATCTGATGCGCAAGTATAATGTGCCCTACGGCCTGGAAATGTGGACCGCCATCAAAGAGGCCAACAAACGCCATATACCTGTGGTATATGGCGATCAGGATATCCATATATCCTCTCCTCTCATCCTCTCCTCCTTTTACAGACATCTTGCTTGCTTACTTACACAAACTGTGAGGCTCCTTAATCTGTGCAAAAGTAACAAAGAGGCGAATGTTTCTTTCTTTGTTTAAGGACTTTCCACAAATTGTGCGAAAACATTTTGAACCTGACGAGAGAGACATTGATACCCTGATTAAAGACATGGCCAAAGGCAACCTTACACCTGAAGGTGATACATATACAGCCATCCCCTCAGATCCTTGACTAAGCAACTGACTCTCTCAACGCAGTTCAGGAAACAATGAAGATGTTTGAGGGCTTTGCATCGTTTAAACCAGTCTCGCACGAGCGCGACCTCTATTTGATCAACTCTATGAAAACGAAGTGCACTGGCGATGTCGTGGTAGCAATTGTTGGTAAATATCTCTCTCACACACCAGTCTCTTATTGCTACCCAAATATAACCCCATGACAGGAATTGGCCACCTTGAAGGTATCAAGAAGTATTGGGATACCATATAAATGGAGAAGAAAAATGAACTACTAATTCTGCAAGGTAATGAGAGCAAAGCTTACTTTAATTCATTTAAGCTTGCTTTTTTGTTGGCTCAATTCAATGCTGACGCCTCGATATTCCACTTGAATAGAGTTGGCGGCATACTCACACACATTCAGTTCGAAATAACACTGTTTTTCATTCCTTACCTCCACTGTTCTCTTTTTGGTTTCGATGATTGACAATCACCTTGCTTGTTGTGAACTCCTCGCTATGTACATTATTTCCTTTCCTCTTTTCCATTTCCAGTTGCTCTTTGACCCAAAAGTAAGTGGCTCTTAGTCCGTCCTCTAATCTGGTTGAAGGGGCCCAGCCAAGCTTTTCCATTATCAATTGGTTATCACTGTTGCGCCCTCTGACTCCTATAGGTCCTGGCACATACCTTTACATGTGACCACAGATCATGGCTTCAGTAACAAACCACTTTGCGCTTCTCTCTCTCTCTCTCTCTCTCTCTCTCTCTCTCTCTCTATTAGCTCACTCAGCATTCTCTTGGCGTACCTCACTCTGAGCTTCTTGCTCTCGAACCTCACGATCATTTCCACCATTTGCTGCATTGTAACCATTTCGTTGGACCCAATATTGAGTGGAATGTGAATATCAGAGTTCATGAGGCGCAAGAGACCTTCCACGCAGTCATCGATATAGCAGAAGCTTCGAGTCTGCTTGCCATCGCCCCACATTTCTAGCTCGTGCTCTGAACATAAGACCTTTCTGCAGAACGCCGCCGGTGCCTTCTCCCTATTTATGTTTGAAGGCATTGTTTAAGTACCTACCATAAGGTCCTGCTGGATAAAGCGATGCGTCTAGTGGTACGTGCCTCCCTCCTTTCCAGGCCCCTTTGGGTCCATAAATATTGTGAAGCCGGGCCACTCGTGTTTCTATCTGGTAGTCATTACGGTAGTGCTTGCACAGCTCCTCCCCACAGAGCTTCTCCAGGCCATACGAGTCCTGTGGCTCTGCAGGCCATGCCTCGTTCTCCTTAAGCCCTGTGTTCACAACCCAGGTAAGATCCAGTGTAACCATCAGAGTGAGGAGAGGGAGTCAAAGTGGCCGTGAGGGGAGAAGGAGGGAATTTGTTTGAAGAAGAAGAGAGTATACAGAGAACCAGTGGTGTGATGATGGCTTACCTGGATTGCCTTCTTCCTTTTGTTTAGATTCAGGGTATACGCAAGCAGAAGAAGTGAACAGATATCTTTTGACCCTGTTCCTTCTAGCAGCTTCGAGCATGTTGTAAGTGATCATTGTGTTGTTGTAGAGGATAGAGGCCTGGTTGGACTGTATGTACCCCATCCCGCCCATATCCGCCGCAAAGTTAAATACCCACTTGCATCCCTTGGTCACTTTGAGGCAGCTTTCTAGATTCCTCAAGTCTTCCTGCAAGAACTCATGGCAAAACTCGTCTTCCTTCATGTATTTATTCCTCTTAACATCGGCTCCGATGACTTCATACCTCTGTTGGGGGTCATTCTTGAGTCTGTGGGCCACATGGGAGCCTATGAACCCCCCCGCTCCTGCTACACACACCCTGATGGTGGGCTTCTTGTTTCCCTTTTCTTGTGTCTCTGCTTTGTGATACCCATTGGTGTGGGAATCCCCATTACTGTTCATATCCATAGCCTCGGCCTTGGAACCCATTTCTCCTTTATTCCTTTCTTACTTTCTTTTCTCAAGTTGAGGGAATAATGATGATGAGTAAGAAGGCGCGTTCCCCCCCCCCCGCGTCCTTTCCATGGCCAATGGCACATTGCTTGAATTTAAAGCAAACAACCACCATGTTCCTTTTTTTTTGAAACAGAAAATATATTGTGCTAACATTTTATGTCTCACATCCCAACAAAAATGATTGTGACGAACTATGTAATTAAAAATTTTAACCAATCAGATGCAGGCAGTATTGAAATGTCGCAGAAATTTTCTGCTAAAGCTCGATGAAAACTCGTTAAAATTTCGAAGAATATATTAAAGGTTATATTGGGTCACCCTGCCTGTGCCACAGTCAGCACCACCAACTTCAAGAGAGTGACTGGCTCAGTTCTGTGTTTGTTGTTAAACCCACCTGGCCATACGCAAAAGATCATGAGTTCTTCTGCAGTCCAGCTTCTTCGAAAGGTGCCCCTGTTTGCTACGTTGGAAGATGAGCAGCTATTGCAGAACCTAGCCAAGCATTTCTCCAGGCAGGTCTACTCCAAGGGACACATCTTGTGTAAGGAGGGGGAGCCTCAACCAGGTGAGAACTTCCACACTTGAAAAACCTGGGCTCAAGGAATGACTATTAAATTCTTCTTTTCTTGTGTAAGCTATTTTTTTGATTGAACAAGGCAGAGTTAAAAGAGTGAAAGGTGAGGAGGTAATTGATGAGCTGAAGGAAGGTGACATCTCTGGAATGCTGCACGTGTTTACACGTGATCCTTGTTTTGCTACCCTTGAGGTATTTATTATCCATCAAGCTGCAGCCCCATCCTTTGACATGTCTTGATCAATACAATACAAAAACAATGTCAGTGCACTGCGGACAGTGTGATCTGGTCGTTGGGTGCTTCAGAGTTCCACAATCTGCTCGGTCTCCAAAGCGACAATGTTTTGGCCAACTACCTGCTTCAGTTCCTAGCAAAAGAAGTACGCCAGCACAGCAAAACCATAAGACAAGCAAAGCTTGCGGACAGCAGGTACTTTAACGACCTAGTAATATTTATATATAGATATATAGATATGGTTTGCCCACTAATGTTTGGACTATTAACTAAAACATCAAAAGGTTTAAGGTTATATTCTTTGACTCCAAGCCATACGAGAAGGCCCACTTTGAGGCAGCCAATCGCCATGGATACCACGATGTAATTCTCTGCTCCAGAGACCCCGTCTGTGTGTAAGAGAAGATGTAAGGTTATTAACCAGTTGCTATTCTTGTGCCATTTGTATTTTTGTCAGGATAAGGGAAGGTTCAGTTTGGAGTATTTCCCTGAAAGACTGAACGAACGGACAGTGGATTTTGCTGTTGGCCATGATGCCATTTGCATTTTTGTCAATGATACATGCAATGCAAAGGTAATCACTGATGCAGTTAACATTAGGCATTGAGAACAAACAAATAACGTGTTTCATATGATTTGTATATAGGTAGTTGAGGAACTAGCAGTAATGGGTATCAAATTAATTGCTTTGCGTTGTGCTGGCTACAACAACGTTGATCTTCCCGCCTGCAAAAGTATCATTCTTCTCTGCCCTCTACTTGCTACTTATCTCCATGTTGTCCAGTGACATTACTTATATACATAACATATGTTTAGGGCACGGCATCACTGTAGTTAGGGTACCCGCCTATTCGCCCTACGCCGTTGCTGAACACGCAATGGGACTCATTCTCACACTCAACAGGAAGTTGCACAAGTACGTGATCTAAGCATGTTTAACATCCTTACTTAATTTGAGAATGCTTTCTCACGGTAAGTCACTTCAGGGCTTACAACCGCACTCGCGAGGGCAATTTCTCACTCGACGGCTTGATGGGTTTTGACATTCATGGCAAGGTTGCTGGCGTAATTGGAACTGGCAAAATTGGATGGCACGTTCCCTTATGATCTCCATCAAACTAATATTAATGTTTTATCATTAGTGGCATACCACGAAGTGTTGCTTATTTATTTTTCTTCTTGTACAGCTGCCTGATTGATATACTGTTAGGGTTTGGTTGTACTGTGCTATGCTACGACATGTACCAATCAGAATATGTGAAGTCCAAGAAAAACGCTAGATATGTAGAGCTTGATGAGCTTCTGGCTCAGTCAGATATTATCTCCCTTCACGTTCCCCTCACTTCGAGTAGCAGATATATGATCAACGATGAGTCCATAGCTAAAATGAAGAAGGTAAATTCATTCATGTCAAAACAACCGAATTCAAATGCCAAGTACACTTAATTAAGACTTAACCCATGGGTGACAGGGAGTAATGATCGTCAACACATCGCGTGGAGCGCTGATCCAAACGTCTTCCTTGATCAATGGCCTTAAGAACCGCCATATCGGGGCAGCAGGTCTCGATGTCTACGAAGAAGAAAGCACATACTTCTTTGAAGATCACTCCTCTGATGTAAATAACCCTCGTCTCTCTCTCTGTGTGTGTGTGGATTCATTCACGTCAGACAGTGTGCAAGTGATGCGCAATTGAAAAATCTCTTTTTTATTGCATGCGACAGGTAATTTCAGACTCGGTCTTGGCGCGCCTGTTGACTTTCCCTAACGTCATTGTGACAGGCCACCAGGCCTTCTTCACTACAGACGCCATGGACAACATCGCTCAGACGACCATCAACAACATTGCACTCTTTCAGTTCGAGGGCAAGACGGGAGAACAACACCCCAACAATGTACGCCCAGAATATTGAGATAGAGAATCACAATCGTTATATAAAATGTGCATTTAATCAATACAAACAGTTGCAATGATGAATGAATGGATCATGATGATCTTCTTCTTATTTACAAGTGTTGCTTATGAAGAAAAATTGGGGGGGG
>CDFI01099083.1:0-10146 GCA_000826405.1 Acanthamoeba divionensis | reverse complement strand
ATCAACAACAAGCTGCTCTCACTCAAATAAAAGACAACAAGAAGCTGCAAAGAGAGGTTTTCTTCTGTTGGTGTTTAATATAAATAAATTAAATGATTGAGAGCTGAAGAATGAACTCAATTCACACACACACAATCAAGCTTCTTATCCTCCAAAAAAAAATGCCTCATGCATGAAGAGTACAGTGATGATGATCAGCCAAGATTGGGCTGATCAGTAAGGATAACAGTTTTATCGTTGCTGGGCTCGTGAAGCTCAAAGATGATTAATTCATTGCGTCCAGTGTGCAAAAGTGGGCCTGGCACATACAGGGTTTCCTGTGGCCCCACCCGCCAGTACCTGTACAAATACAGAACAACACATCGGACACACAGAGATCAGTACACCGTGTTGAATGCAGGCTTAACACAGAGGGAGGAGTGCATGCCTGCCAAGGTTGAAGCCATTGATGACACAAAAGCCTTTGGTCCATCCTGGCAGAGATACAAATGTGTCCATGGGTGTGTCTCCCTGAGCAATGTCCAGATACCCTCTGTAGAAAGATGCTCCTTGCTGAGCGCCTAGAGAGAAAAGAGATGATGGAATAGATCAGATATCCTGTCAATTGCCACATGTGGGTAGCTGTGCAATACCGTTTAGCTGTTGCTGAAGTTTACTTCCACTCGATGAAAATGGAACGCCTTGGAAAGTTTAATTGCTTAGCACACATTCATTGAGCTAAAACTATAATGCAGTTGGACCTTACCAGTGAGGTTGGCCATTGGCAGAGTATGTATGATCCAGTGATATTGGAATTGCTGACCCAAACGAACTCCTTCTGTAATTCCTTTCATGTCCTTAAGATAGGGACCTAAATCAAGAAAAAATGTTTAGAGCCCAACACAGAATATCGAAAAGCTCGCTTAACTCTCGCAAAATTTTACCATAGTTGATTCTGCCCATGTTTTCCACCAATATATCTAATGTGTGGAAACCTGATCCAACAGAAACAGAGACCTGAAAGGGAAGATCGGCTCATCAGCATGACAACCGCTGCAAATGTTGAGTAAATACAGGAAGAACCAGCATGTACCATCTTGCTGGAATCCCATCTCTCCAAGTAGTCCAGATAGGTTCCATCAACAAAGATAAGGCTTCTGTCATGCAGATCTTGTATTATTAGCTGCTGCTGGTCCAAGGGGCCCTTTTTAAGGATAGAAGCAGTTTCTGTTACATACTTTGGCGATTCCCTTCTGTTCTTGACTGGTAAATACCTCTATTGTTGTGGAATACAGAATAAACCCGTAGTCTTGTCCCAACACTTCCATTGGTTCAGGGGTGACCTGAGATGTGGATGAACAAAACATCAAACTTCCATACCAGATAGGAAAGAGAATCGAGACATACCCTTTGGTAAATTCCCGTAGAGAGAGCCTGTAGTACTTGAGGGTCCAAAAGGAAAGCAGTTTCGGTGAGCTGTACCTGTAAGTGTGGAGGTTATTATATGTCTGTATAAAGGCATACTCTAGTTTTCATTCGAATAATACCTTCCCATATGCTGCCTTGGGAGCAGGAGAGGGGATAGGCACAGAGGGTGCCGTCACATATTTGCTTATTACTTCCTTTAGTGCCTTACATTTATCTGTAGGATCGCCCTAGTGTAGCATATTGAGAGAATATCATTTAATCAAAGATTAGAGGATGCTAAATCAGCTGCAGAAAGACATATTCTATTTCACATACAGACTCACTGATGGGAGCATCATAGTCGTAGCTTGTCACTATAGGTTGATAATTATCACCTGTACAACAAAAATATTTTTAGAACATCATTGCGTGAAATTATGATAGATTACGGTGTACCCCAATTTGCGCCAGAAGTGAAGCCAAAGTTTGTGCCACCGTGTGCCATATACCTGTGGAGAAAAGATATGAAGGGAGCTTCTTACCTCAAAACCAGGAAAGGGGTAAATTACAAATTTACAGATGCGTTGAGGGAGAGCATAATATCCACAGCATCCGCAGCCACCTGAGCCCTAGACAAGAGAATTGATTTGGGTGTTCAGCAGGCTCTATAGGTACAAAGACAAAAGACAGGAAATCCTACGGTACAGTATGGTGCTTCTCGCCCCAGTGATCAAACCAACCATCCCTTTGAATAAAGAGCAGAAAATGTTTGCAGCATAATAAGAATAGGTTTGGTATAGGTTATGCGTCTGGGCGGAGTGGTATTACCAAAATTCAGTAACAAAAAGAGGGCCTCTGGGCTGAAATTCTCTCAACAAGGCAAGACTGGCTTTAGCATTATCCCCATATCCAAAGTTAACCGTTTTAAATACTTCCTCTATTGTCCCTCCCTGAAACTCTAAAGGCCCACCTCTGCACGAGTTGAAAAGTAGAGTTGTAATATTAATCATGGCATTCTTGATATGAAGGTAAAGCACATAGTTAAGGCTAATAGAGGGGATATCACTTAACCCATTGGAAGTGAACAATATACTGTCTATCTTGTGGTCAAGAAAGAGATTCTTCAGATGGCGAAGGTATGTGTGGTCACTACCCCAACTGCCATATTCGTTCTCAACCTGAAAAGCTATTATGGGGCCACCTACAGAAGAAGATTCAATTAATTCATCTGCATGGTGAATACTTCGCAGTAGTAGCTACGTGTTACAACAGTTTCACTTGGAATATAAGCTGTTGGGATTATTGAAGTCCAACCTTTGGAGTATTGATAGGGAGCAAGCATATCAAGAAGCTTGTGCATGAATTTATCTACGTGCACAAGAAAAGTGGGATCACTGCACCTGAGCTGAATGCCGCGATCTGCCAGTAGCCACGAAGGCATGCCTCCAAATTCAAACTCTGCCTTACATTAAGACAACAGATAAATATAGGTTCCATTCACTCTTTCTGCTCATTTCTCGTACGAGAATTCCCTTCTCCGTCCTCTCTGCTCTCTGTTCTTGCGCAACATATTTACCCGCGCAGATGTAAGGAGGTGGTCTTACGATCACGAGCAATCCTTCTTTTTGGGCTTGCTGTATGAATCTGTTGTGTGCAGAAGAATTAGCCAATTTCATTGAACGATGGGAGTAAATGGTTGGTATGTACGTGATAAGGTCAAGTATGCCCTCAAAGTTAAACTTGCCTGGCTCTGGTTCGTGAAGATTCCATGCCACATAAGAAGTTACTGAAGTAATACCAAAGAAAATTAGGTAATGTGGCAATGTTAGTTGAAAGGAAGAAAATTCTTTGGCCTCTCTCTCTCTCTCTCTCTCTCTCTCTCTCTCTCTCTCCACACAACACACAACACACAACACACAACACACAACACACAACACACAACTCAACAGGTAGGTAGTGATCGCAGGTGTGTGCAGAGAGAGAGAGAGAGAGAGAGAGAGAGGAGGTCAAATCGTACCAGTATTAAGCCCACAGGCACGAAGCTTGTGGAGGCGGTCGGACCATAACTGGGGTACAACACGGAAGTAGTGCATGGAGCCTGACACAATAGTAAAGTTCTGACCATCCTTTACAAAGGAATCCCCTTCATTGAAAGAAGAGCTATATTAGAAAAGGGCAATATTGGCTTTTGTTTTGTTTTGTTTTTTGAGGGGGGGATATGCTGGACGATTAGCACTGACCAGAGATGACAAACGATGATCCAAAAGCAAGGTGTTGTTCATGGTTCACAAAGGTGGGCTTTGGGCCCACCACGTCTGTTGTTTTAAATGGAATTATAGAGTTAATATAACACAGAATAGAAAAACATCTGTACCATTGGGACTGCATACTTTGTGTAACAGAAAGAGCATTGGCAGTGCACGCAACAAGTGAGAAGAGGAGGGCAGAAGCCAAGATCACAACAAGGCGAGACATGATCAAAGGGATTGATTGATTGTGAACTGTGGCTTTTGTTCAAACACAATTATAATTAATTAGTGATCCAATGTTTATCAAAGAAATCAAAACATTTCTTGGAAGTGTGCCCTTGAAAAAAAAATAGTGCATTATTTTTTTTTGTTGTTTTTTCACTCTTTTCCCACACGGTGTGAGCAACAACACAAATGCATCACGCTTTTAGGCGCGTAAGTGTGCACATAAGACACACAGCCACTACCACCACAGTGTCGCGGCATCTCATTTCAAGTGGTGGGAGGTGGAAGAGGTCTTATGCAACTGGTGCGGGGGAACAAACACAGATCCCTCCTGGCTTTGCTGGGAGGAGATGCCCTAGTAGGCTTCTGTGGTTTGCCAGTGGCTGCCTTTGGGGCACTGCCATCTGTGTGGGCCATGCTGATTCTAAGGAATTGGACAGGACACTAAGAAGGCTCACAAAAGCGCAACAAAAAGCTGTTGCCGAGCTGCAAAGCAACCCCCACGCTCACGCTACGCTTCTCTATGACGACCCCGCTCTACTCCATCTCCACTATGATGACGGCAGCGGCAGCCCCCCACGCCACTTCTTCGTGCTCGGTACCGTCCACGTCTCTGCTGCCAGCGCCCTCAAGACTCGCATGGTTGCACTCTCCCCTTTGTTCACTCAAACCAATGCTTCTGGCTGATCATATCTCCTCTCCTTGACTGATGTATTGTGGATAGCTGATAGAGGCAGTCAATCCATCGTGCGTTATGGTACAACACAACACTCCCTTATTTGATTGTTGACGAGATGAATTGTTCATAAATGTGATCGTCTTTCAAAGGTGGAATTGGATGAGGGAAGAGCGAAGCAATTGAAGCTTCACTATGCAACAAGGGAGAATTTTCCTGAACTACTAAACACCGTTGGGGATGAACCTCCAACTATTGGAAAAGAAATCAAAAGGTAACTAAGCAAAAGTAACACAGGCTTCCTTAGAGCCCTTGTGAATGCTCCATTCAATTTGAAGTTTGTTTGTTGTTCACAATGCATAGAAATTATTCCTTTTGCCTGTACTCATAGATGGGCCTGGTGGATTCTTACGGGCTATGAAGAAAACCCTATTAGATATCTGATGCGCAAGTATAATGTGCCCTACGGCCTGGAAATGTGGACCGCCATCAAAGAGGCCAACAAACGCCATATACCTGTGGTATATGGCGATCAGGATATCCATATATCCTCTCCTCTCATCCTCTCCTCCTTTTACAGACATCTTGCTTGCTTACTTACACAAACTGTGAGGCTCCTTAATCTGTGCAAAAGTAACAAAGAGGCGAATGTTTCTTTCTTTGTTTAAGGACTTTCCACAAATTGTGCGAAAACATTTTGAACCTGACGAGAGAGACATTGATACCCTGATTAAAGACATGGCCAAAGGCAACCTTACACCTGAAGGTGATACATATACAGCCATCCCCTCAGATCCTTGACTAAGCAACTGACTCTCTCAACGCAGTTCAGGAAACAATGAAGATGTTTGAGGGCTTTGCATCGTTTAAACCAGTCTCGCACGAGCGCGACCTCTATTTGATCAACTCTATGAAAACGAAGTGCACTGGCGATGTCGTGGTAGCAATTGTTGGTAAATATCTCTCTCACACACCAGTCTCTTATTGCTACCCAAATATAACCCCATGACAGGAATTGGCCACCTTGAAGGTATCAAGAAGTATTGGGATACCATATAAATGGAGAAGAAAAATGAACTACTAATTCTGCAAGGTAATGAGAGCAAAGCTTACTTTAATTCATTTAAGCTTGCTTTTTTGTTGGCTCAATTCAATGCTGACGCCTCGATATTCCACTTGAATAGAGTTGGCGGCATACTCACACACATTCAGTTCGAAATAACACTGTTTTTCATTCCTTACCTCCACTGTTCTCTTTTTGGTTTCGATGATTGACAATCACCTTGCTTGTTGTGAACTCCTCGCTATGTACATTATTTCCTTTCCTCTTTTCCATTTCCAGTTGCTCTTTGACCCAAAAGTAAGTGGCTCTTAGTCCGTCCTCTAATCTGGTTGAAGGGGCCCAGCCAAGCTTTTCCATTATCAATTGGTTATCACTGTTGCGCCCTCTGACTCCTATAGGTCCTGGCACATACCTTTACATGTGACCACAGATCATGGCTTCAGTAACAAACCACTTTGCGCTTCTCTCTCTCTCTCTCTCTCTCTCTCTCTCTCTCTCTCTATTAGCTCACTCAGCATTCTCTTGGCGTACCTCACTCTGAGCTTCTTGCTCTCGAACCTCACGATCATTTCCACCATTTGCTGCATTGTAACCATTTCGTTGGACCCAATATTGAGTGGAATGTGAATATCAGAGTTCATGAGGCGCAAGAGACCTTCCACGCAGTCATCGATATAGCAGAAGCTTCGAGTCTGCTTGCCATCGCCCCACATTTCTAGCTCGTGCTCTGAACATAAGACCTTTCTGCAGAACGCCGCCGGTGCCTTCTCCCTATTTATGTTTGAAGGCATTGTTTAAGTACCTACCATAAGGTCCTGCTGGATAAAGCGATGCGTCTAGTGGTACGTGCCTCCCTCCTTTCCAGGCCCCTTTGGGTCCATAAATATTGTGAAGCCGGGCCACTCGTGTTTCTATCTGGTAGTCATTACGGTAGTGCTTGCACAGCTCCTCCCCACAGAGCTTCTCCAGGCCATACGAGTCCTGTGGCTCTGCAGGCCATGCCTCGTTCTCCTTAAGCCCTGTGTTCACAACCCAGGTAAGATCCAGTGTAACCATCAGAGTGAGGAGAGGGAGTCAAAGTGGCCGTGAGGGGAGAAGGAGGGAATTTGTTTGAAGAAGAAGAGAGTATACAGAGAACCAGTGGTGTGATGATGGCTTACCTGGATTGCCTTCTTCCTTTTGTTTAGATTCAGGGTATACGCAAGCAGAAGAAGTGAACAGATATCTTTTGACCCTGTTCCTTCTAGCAGCTTCGAGCATGTTGTAAGTGATCATTGTGTTGTTGTAGAGGATAGAGGCCTGGTTGGACTGTATGTACCCCATCCCGCCCATATCCGCCGCAAAGTTAAATACCCACTTGCATCCCTTGGTCACTTTGAGGCAGCTTTCTAGATTCCTCAAGTCTTCCTGCAAGAACTCATGGCAAAACTCGTCTTCCTTCATGTATTTATTCCTCTTAACATCGGCTCCGATGACTTCATACCTCTGTTGGGGGTCATTCTTGAGTCTGTGGGCCACATGGGAGCCTATGAACCCCCCCGCTCCTGCTACACACACCCTGATGGTGGGCTTCTTGTTTCCCTTTTCTTGTGTCTCTGCTTTGTGATACCCATTGGTGTGGGAATCCCCATTACTGTTCATATCCATAGCCTCGGCCTTGGAACCCATTTCTCCTTTATTCCTTTCTTACTTTCTTTTCTCAAGTTGAGGGAATAATGATGATGAGTAAGAAGGCGCGTTCCCCCCCCCCCGCGTCCTTTCCATGGCCAATGGCACATTGCTTGAATTTAAAGCAAACAACCACCATGTTCCTTTTTTTTTGAAACAGAAAATATATTGTGCTAACATTTTATGTCTCACATCCCAACAAAAATGATTGTGACGAACTATGTAATTAAAAATTTTAACCAATCAGATGCAGGCAGTATTGAAATGTCGCAGAAATTTTCTGCTAAAGCTCGATGAAAACTCGTTAAAATTTCGAAGAATATATTAAAGGTTATATTGGGTCACCCTGCCTGTGCCACAGTCAGCACCACCAACTTCAAGAGAGTGACTGGCTCAGTTCTGTGTTTGTTGTTAAACCCACCTGGCCATACGCAAAAGATCATGAGTTCTTCTGCAGTCCAGCTTCTTCGAAAGGTGCCCCTGTTTGCTACGTTGGAAGATGAGCAGCTATTGCAGAACCTAGCCAAGCATTTCTCCAGGCAGGTCTACTCCAAGGGACACATCTTGTGTAAGGAGGGGGAGCCTCAACCAGGTGAGAACTTCCACACTTGAAAAACCTGGGCTCAAGGAATGACTATTAAATTCTTCTTTTCTTGTGTAAGCTATTTTTTTGATTGAACAAGGCAGAGTTAAAAGAGTGAAAGGTGAGGAGGTAATTGATGAGCTGAAGGAAGGTGACATCTCTGGAATGCTGCACGTGTTTACACGTGATCCTTGTTTTGCTACCCTTGAGGTATTTATTATCCATCAAGCTGCAGCCCCATCCTTTGACATGTCTTGATCAATACAATACAAAAACAATGTCAGTGCACTGCGGACAGTGTGATCTGGTCGTTGGGTGCTTCAGAGTTCCACAATCTGCTCGGTCTCCAAAGCGACAATGTTTTGGCCAACTACCTGCTTCAGTTCCTAGCAAAAGAAGTACGCCAGCACAGCAAAACCATAAGACAAGCAAAGCTTGCGGACAGCAGGTACTTTAACGACCTAGTAATATTTATATATAGATATATAGATATGGTTTGCCCACTAATGTTTGGACTATTAACTAAAACATCAAAAGGTTTAAGGTTATATTCTTTGACTCCAAGCCATACGAGAAGGCCCACTTTGAGGCAGCCAATCGCCATGGATACCACGATGTAATTCTCTGCTCCAGAGACCCCGTCTGTGTGTAAGAGAAGATGTAAGGTTATTAACCAGTTGCTATTCTTGTGCCATTTGTATTTTTGTCAGGATAAGGGAAGGTTCAGTTTGGAGTATTTCCCTGAAAGACTGAACGAACGGACAGTGGATTTTGCTGTTGGCCATGATGCCATTTGCATTTTTGTCAATGATACATGCAATGCAAAGGTAATCACTGATGCAGTTAACATTAGGCATTGAGAACAAACAAATAACGTGTTTCATATGATTTGTATATAGGTAGTTGAGGAACTAGCAGTAATGGGTATCAAATTAATTGCTTTGCGTTGTGCTGGCTACAACAACGTTGATCTTCCCGCCTGCAAAAGTATCATTCTTCTCTGCCCTCTACTTGCTACTTATCTCCATGTTGTCCAGTGACATTACTTATATACATAACATATGTTTAGGGCACGGCATCACTGTAGTTAGGGTACCCGCCTATTCGCCCTACGCCGTTGCTGAACACGCAATGGGACTCATTCTCACACTCAACAGGAAGTTGCACAAGTACGTGATCTAAGCATGTTTAACATCCTTACTTAATTTGAGAATGCTTTCTCACGGTAAGTCACTTCAGGGCTTACAACCGCACTCGCGAGGGCAATTTCTCACTCGACGGCTTGATGGGTTTTGACATTCATGGCAAGGTTGCTGGCGTAATTGGAACTGGCAAAATTGGATGGCACGTTCCCTTATGATCTCCATCAAACTAATATTAATGTTTTATCATTAGTGGCATACCACGAAGTGTTGCTTATTTATTTTTCTTCTTGTACAGCTGCCTGATTGATATACTGTTAGGGTTTGGTTGTACTGTGCTATGCTACGACATGTACCAATCAGAATATGTGAAGTCCAAGAAAAACGCTAGATATGTAGAGCTTGATGAGCTTCTGGCTCAGTCAGATATTATCTCCCTTCACGTTCCCCTCACTTCGAGTAGCAGATATATGATCAACGATGAGTCCATAGCTAAAATGAAGAAGGTAAATTCATTCATGTCAAAACAACCGAATTCAAATGCCAAGTACACTTAATTAAGACTTAACCCATGGGTGACAGGGAGTAATGATCGTCAACACATCGCGTGGAGCGCTGATCCAAACGTCTTCCTTGATCAATGGCCTTAAGAACCGCCATATCGGGGCAGCAGGTCTCGATGTCTACGAAGAAGAAAGCACATACTTCTTTGAAGATCACTCCTCTGATGTAAATAACCCTCGTCTCTCTCTCTGTGTGTGTGTGGATTCATTCACGTCAGACAGTGTGCAAGTGATGCGCAATTGAAAAATCTCTTTTTTATTGCATGCGACAGGTAATTTCAGACTCGGTCTTGGCGCGCCTGTTGACTTTCCCTAACGTCATTGTGACAGGCCACCAGGCCTTCTTCACTACAGACGCCATGGACAACATCGCTCAGACGACCATCAACAACATTGCACTCTTTCAGTTCGAGGGCAAGACGGGAGAACAACACCCCAACAATGTACGCCCAGAATATTGAGATAGAGAATCACAATCGTTATATAAAATGTGCATTTAATCAATACAAACAGTTGCAATGATGAATGAATGGATCATGATGATCTTCTTCTTATTTACAAGTGTTGCTTATGAAGAAAAATTGGGGGGGG
>CDFI01099076.1:0-14842 GCA_000826405.1 Acanthamoeba divionensis | reverse complement strand
ACGATTTGCTGACCATTCCACGAAGAATAGAGACAAGAGGATGCTCCAGCAATTGCAGTTGTAGGAGACGGAGTTCTTGATGTGCTCATGGTGATAGACGGTGTTTTTGAGCTGGAGACTCCTGAATGAGAGATAGAAGGACTCAAAGAGGTTGTGGGAGAAGCGCTTGGAGAAGGGGCTGTGTCTCCCTTCATCCAGATAGAGAACCAAGTTGGCACGGAGTCTACCCCGACTTTATTTCTTATTCCGGTCCAGGAGTCAGCTGTTGACCAATAGACAACAGAGAAAGGTTGAGAGTCGTTAGACCAATCACAGATAGCCTGTAAAACAAGAGAAAGAAAGAGAGACGATAGATTAGAAACCAACATGTTTTGAGTGGTATATTTGCAAGGAACATACAGAAGAGGTGTCCCTATTGCTGACGATTCCCATGCCAGCACCGTTGGCTACGCTCATTCCGAAGGGCTTTACCCTGTAATTTCCAGTAGGGTGCAGGTCACAGTCTCCATTAGCAGAACCAGCAGCTGTATAAGGAGATATGGTTAGCCATAGTAAAGGTAGCTCGAGAGAGGAGCAGATAATCAGATTACTCGCTAAGTAAAGGTGAACATCTTTAGGGGGAAAGGTGAACAGAGCTGGATGATAAGACTTATCATGAGGTGTAATTACTTTTATGGCAAACGTGGTTTAGAATAGGCCAATTTGCACACTGGTCATCTACTGTAGTGGATCTGTCAAACAACCATGACGCAGGGCTGGCGCTGGAAAAATCCAGCTCCATGACATTCTCGTAGGAAAGGATGTTGTTGTCGGTTGGAGTGCCACCTGAAAAACTCCACGCAAGTATCATTTCTAATAAAATGTAAATATGTTTGCATTGATAACCCATGTGAGAGAAAGATAGAACAAGATATGGTGCTTACTTTGGCCATTGATGGCTTGCCAGAAGTCTGCAGCCTTGATCTGGGCTGATCCAGTACGAACGCTCGGGTTCCATGTGTCACACGCCACATTCATTGAGGCGTTGCAGGTGAACATGCTAGCGCCATAGAGCACTAATCCCCATCCCCCTCCTGAAAAAACAAAATCTTAATCAGCCAAAACAAATCACTTATTCTCAAGGTGCTTTAGTGCCAAAATAATGATTACTCCAGCTTTCCATGAAGACGGCACGTTGGGAGGGCTACACCTACCAGCAAGTGAGTCATCACACGGGATGGTATGTGATTGGAATGTTCCAAAGGGACAGGCCCCACCGGCTCTGTAAAACACTTCACAAATGCAATTCAAAAGAGTGGATCAGATTTGGTTGTTAGACAAAAAAAGATAGAAGATTTAACTATGTTTGTGGATTGGTTTTTCAACGTACAAATACAAAGAGTACACAGAGACAAAAGATGCCAAGTTGAACCCAGCATGTTACTTCTTCCTCCTCCTCCTCCTCCTCTTGTCCCTGTTCTCTCTTTGTCTTTCAAAACAACTAATAACAAGCATTCCACAGAACCGGGCTGCACTTCAAAGTCTATCAACCTGGAAACCAAAAAGAATCTCTCTCCACAGATCACAATTCCCTTTCTTTTACTTTACGACCCAAGATTTACCTAAACAAAGTTACATGAAGCTTATCCTATTACAAAACAACCACAAGCTCTTAAAAAGGATATGTCGTGTGGCCCCCAAACAGTTGAGACCTATAAGTATGTGCACCGTTTTTCCACTCTAGAAGAAACCATCTCCCCTGTTACGTGCTGGGCACGTATACTTTAATGGAAGGCCATGTTGTTGTTGTTGTTCAGAAGTATCTTTATTTTCTTGGGGGTCACCAAGCAGCTCATCATCACACTTGATTATGAGAATCCACAGAATCGAATGGGTCGTTGGGGCAACTGCTGCTGAGGGGGGCGATAGTCCCAGGGGGAATGGCCACCCTCCAGCTCCTGTTAGAGGCCCGCCGCCTTGACTGTGAGTCTGTTTGACTGTGCTTGTGCCCCTCTTCGTAGAATGTGCCTTGGGCAGGAAATGGTTGAGAAGAAAGTAAAGGTTGGCCTGCATCTAGCTCGCTTTGTTGAGGTATGGGAGGCAGTGGCTTGCTTTTTTGTGAGGATGGCTGATTTGCAGGCAAGTGAGAGAAAGAGGTAGATAGAGGAAGAAGCGGTTTATAGTGTTGATGTTGTGAATGTGTTTCTTGCAACGGCTGATGAGAAGGAAGATGGTCACTTGGCCCTGATAGTGACTTTGGGCACGGTTTAGATAGACTTTCAGATTCATATCCAATAAGTGGGGAAGCTTTCTGGTGAGTGTGAATATCTGTTTCAGTGGGATGGCTGTGGGAGGACTGGTCTTGGCGCTGTTGACCAATTTGTGTGGGACAAAGATCCAGCTGTGATAGCTGCTGAAGGATTTGATAAGGAGTACAGCGCTCAGAGAAGTTTGTTTGTAGTTGCTGTTCTTGTCTGTCACTCCAGGAGTGGTGGGTTTGAGCCGCTTGTGGCTGTTGGGAGTAGAGCTGGTGAGGTAGAGGTTCAATATTGGATCCATTCACGCTTGATTCAATATCTATCAAAGCCTGGGAGGTTGGCGAAGAGGAACCAGAAACAGGGACCAAAGATGGTGAAGAAGATGAATACTGTGCAGCCTGTATGGGCATTGCATACCAGAGTTCACTTTTCTTCGCGTGCTCCAAGTTTGCTGCAACTTTTCCATCACTTAATACACAGATATAGCGTCCAAAGTTGTGGGTCTTGATCGCAAATCCAGAGTTAATGTCATCCTCATAATTTCCTCTGCTTTGATCCAGAGCACAAGAAACGGAGTAAAGCACAGCTGTGGCAGCTGTTGCACAATTATGAGAATATTTCTTGATGCTGCTTCCTGAAGGAGACTGGAACGCCTCCTTGTCAAATATTTCCCATGGTCCAATTATATCCATATCTGCTATCAACTCCCCACTCGTCTTCACGGACATGTATTTCCCATAAGGAGAGCGCAGCGCAAACCTCTCTGTTATCACATGCTTTCTCTTTTTCTTCTTCTTCTCACCTTCTGGTGGAGATCCTGGACAACTTGTATGCATATCTAAACATTGTTCCTTGTCCAACAAAGGCTCATAAATCCATGACTCCTCCAGGCTTCCTACGGTGTAATGAGCTAACTTCACCATTCCCTGAGTATCACAGACTAAAAACCTTCCATTTGCATATCGCAGGAAGATCCGTCTCGCATAGTCATGTACGACTTCTAAAGAGCTGATACTGCCACGAATGTTTTGTGCATCATATGAACTTGCCTGATTTGCCCTCGCAGCACGGCCTGAACGAGCGGATGTTAACAAAGATTCTAGGTTTCATTGAATCCGCAGCTAGACATATTACCTATGCTGTTTCCCATCTTAATAAGGGTTTCTACTGGCTTCATGCTGTTATCCACCAAATCCTGGTCCCATTGAATAGCATTTTTTTGGAAAAGTAATACTATGGTGCTGCCTCCAAAAGCGAAGTAGCCGTGCTCATCACCCCTAGAAACAAGCACAGTTAGTTTTCCTCTTACATCCACTAATTTGTCTAAGAGGGACGAACTTGTTGACATGCTGGCCAGCCCTTGTCGTCAGCACAATTGAGCCCACCTGCACGCATGAAGAATTAGCTTGTCTTACAAACACTAAAGAGTAGAGGCAATATCACCATAGTGGCACCGATGGTGACATAGCAGACGCTGCCAAATTCAGGGCTTTCAATCTCAGTTATTAGTCGCTTGTTTTCACCAAAAACGTTGACTTCCTCTAGGTTAATTGCAATGGGATTTACCTATATGCGAAAGTAAGTCAAGACTTCACAGTCGCGAAGGCCTGTATCCAGGCAGATAGAATACCAATACTTACAGTATAGAATCTGCCACTAACGGGTATAGAAGAAGACATTACACCGTTAACAGGGATGTGATACCGGTGATAGTCCTGAGGTGCAAGCCTGAACACCCCGAGAGACCCGCCCTCGTATTTGGCAGCCAGATGTGGCTGAACAAGAAGCGACTCTAAAGAAAAATTGCGCCTATGCAAGAGATTGAAGAGAACAGAGTCAGGAAATGATGATACAGAGACCAAGTCTAGTTGTCTTTGAAGAGTTACCCTTTGATCCACATACGAGTGGCACTATCTATGTCATTATATACAACCAAACGGCAATCCGCAGGAGATACTGCTATTGTCTGTTATGATATCATAACAGGCGGATAGAGACAATCAGACAGAAACATTCATAATCAGCTCTCTGCTCTCTCTCAGCTGTGCTGTGTGGGGCAGCAAGTTACAGGATCATCTGGGCAGCAAATGGGTCGAGCACCAGGTTTGAGCTTACGGTAGAAAAACTCGTTAAAATTTCGAAAACTGTTGAGTGGTTCTAATATCTCATCCTCACTGAGCTGGTGGAACTGTATGACCATTATGAAGGAAAGGAGGAAAATGAATTAAACTTGTTTGTTTGCTGTTGATTACCATATCCTAAGAAATAATGAGGTTTGGGAGTACCCTAATGAATGGTTCTATCTCTCTTCGGCTTGCTGGGTCCTCAAATCTTTTTCCTGATGAAAGTGTGCATTGTTTAAATACTTTGGAAGCTCCTCCCTTTCCAAGAGCTGTACACATACATAATGTTACCAACAAGTAAATAGGGTAGCCAGAACAATAACTAATAGGAGGTGACTATGTTGCCTTTTTTTCCCACGCGGTTGTTGTATAGAAGGTTAAGACACATCCTGACATACGGGGGCATTTTTTCCTCTACCAATTTGCCTGTCTGTTGTACCCACATGTGCAAAGATATATCAACATACAAGGATGAAATGTTCTCAAGTGAATAATGCTTCAGAGAATCAGAACAGTTCTATGGTTACCTCTCGCTCTACCACCAAAAGGAAAGAGTTATCTTTCACAGCACTGCTTTTGGGCTTGAGTTGAGAAACAAGACCTCTCACCTTTCCCACAGGACTAAAGAACCCTCCGCACATGACTAGTAAAAAAGAATAGTGTTTGTTACAGAGATTACTCGTTACTCGATGGTTGCAATAGAGAACAAAGAGAAACAACAAATGAAAGTACTTACGCTGTTGTCCTAAAGCAGAAAGATTGACGTGCAGGCATGTTCCAATGTGAAACAGTATGTCGTCATCTGAGTTTGGCATCTGAGAGCCACACATTGGGCAGCGAGTAATCATAAACAAATGCGAACCACCTTTCATCATTTTCATTATTACAATGAACACAGAGGAATACAATCAATGACAGAGCTTAATAGGAACACAATAGCTTGGCGAATAATTTCTAGTAATCAGACTCTTACCCTTGCATAGTTCGCTTGGAGATAGCTTTCCAGTTCTACTAAGGTCCAGTCTTGTAAACTGACAGTGAAAATACAATTAGTTGTATGAAGCGGGCAAGATGAATGAGTAAAATGGATACCAGCTGCTCTGTTTCTTCATCTGACAGAGAGCTACCAAGGGCATTCAGCATATTAGATAGCTCCCATTTATCAATCTCTCCATCTCCATCCATGTCAAACAACTTTGTCATCTCAACCCAGAACTGCAGCTGAATTTCTGAATAGAATATATATGAGCAAGAGACTAAGTTTGTTTCCTTTGGGGGTTTTTTTTTGGAATTGAATGTTAAGAAACATATCTGATAGGAAATAGGAAATAGGAAATACCTTCTTGAAGAATGAACTCTGTTTGTATATGCACCTTAGGATATTGTTCTGCATCTTTATAAAAACCCTTGGGTTGGAAAGATATGAGTAAGAATATTTTCAAACATGAATATATAAAAGGGTACCTATTACCTTAGTTCCCTCAGTTTCCAATATGATCCATTTTTTGTGCGTGGGTTTTGAATAAAGATTCTGTTTGTGCTTATCTCTTAGAAAAGGAATGATAGGCTTTGACCATACACCCACCAATTTCTCGGTTTCAGCAGTGTTCACATTGTCATTACTTCGCCTCAATGTTGGCACCAACATACCATATAAAGAATTTGTGTTGTTGTCACCACTCCTTGACAATTCTCCAGAGCTATCGAGAGTGAGCATGTCGCCGACAACGCCCAGACTTTGGTATGTGATATTTCTTTGGCCAGAAGAGCCCTCAGTGCTCAGCCTCAGATTCTGGCCTTCTGCACCATCCTCGTATGCGTCATGGACGCAAATAGTTAATTCTTGCTCTTGCTCTGAGTATGTGATAGGACTGTTTGAAAGAAATGGAAAAGAAATAATGAGAACACAACTGAAAGTTCAACAAGTTGCCACGGAGGAGGGCAAAAAAAAGATAATCTTAATATGAAGAAATACAATACATTGCAAAATGCTGGTTCCATTTGGGATCACAGTTTTTGTCTGCTGAAAAGGTACGGTGTAAGGTGTTTCCAAAGGAAATTGTGCAGTAAGCGCTGACAGGACCTGACATACCAATGAAACATCAAAAAAAAAACGCTTAGCAGATACATAACAGAAGGACTCTCTCTTTCACCTGAGTGTCTCTGTGAAGTATACATGTCTGTCTTGGGAAGAGCAGAATAGACGAGAGCCTATGTACCTCTAAAATTGCGCGGTAGCTGCTTGGCTTCAATAATTGTTATAAAGAGTGCACCCAGAAAGGAATTGCTGTTCTTATGGGCTGGAGGATCATAGAGGAAAGGCTTTCGTTCTGTCATTTGACTCTCGTCCTTACACCTGGAATTTCAGTGCATGTAAGAAGATGATCTTGTGTCTCCTTCTCTTCCCCCAATGAGAATTGACAAACCTGTTCCAGTGCCACATGAGCTTTTCATATGTTTCATTGACCCTCGTAAAGCCTGAGAAGCGTACCTTCACACAACACAAAGCAATATATGAATTGCGCAATTGACAATGACTTGGTAAGACATGCCATGCTCTCTTGGTTACATACATATTCTGTCTTATCAGGAGAAGACTTGAAGAAGATCTTGATGCCCTGCAGTTTGACTCTTCGTATTTCCACGACATCAGCTATTCTGATCACTCTCTGCAAGAAGAACATTGCAGCAAACCAAAAAGAAAAAGGAGAAAAGAGTTCACACAAAATAGTATACTAGAGATAGAGAGAAGCAGAGAGCAGAGAGTGGACAATGCAAGAGTGGAAGAGAAACCTTTGTTTTGTGTGAAAGAATGTTAGAGTAGAAGCAGAGGTGATTCTCTGACAGGAATAAGTTGCCCACTTTGGGTGGCTGGCCAGCCGTACAGCCGTAGACTACATTGAAAAAAAAGAGAGAGATTTTTGTTTTTGTTTGTTGGGGGGAGGAGCTGATTAAATCTTTGGTTTGTTTGAGAGAACAAAAATGGTTTCCGAGCATGGGCGCACCTTCAATGAGATCTTCAGTCTGTGGCAGCCCAAATCTTGTGTGGAACTTCCAATTCTTAGATTGCATGTTGTTCTGAATGCACCCCCCTCAAAAAAAAAACTTCACGCACATAAAAAAGAACAACAAGAAACGAGCACACCACCCCCAATGGTGATCAAGAATCGTTCCTCTGTTTGCAGCAGAAATGGATCTGTTCGCCACAAGTCAGAGAAATACAATACAGCTGTGCAGAGAGAGAAGAGAGAAAGCAGGAGAAAGCAGTGAAACAGAGACAATTGTCAACCCCGGATTTTTGTGTCGACTTACATCAGTTGTTTGATAATGATTGGACTAAAAATTCCGAGAATCAATTTTTTCAAACCATTGGTGGCATTATCTTACCTTAATGAAGATTAAATGTGCCGCATATGATTAATGAATGGAGATTGAAAAATTAATAGTAATCTTCTAAATTGTTCTGCAGAGCTTGCTGATGTGGAAATTTTTTTTGAAGTGATACCGACCATTCCATTCCAAGCATTTATTGATACAAATGCTAAAAAAAAAAAAGCAAATAAAAGGGAATAGAGGTTCTGTACAGTTTGTTTGGATGTTGAGATGTGATGTGATGTGATATGTGATATGTGATATGTGATATGTGATATGTGATATGTGATATGTGATATGTGATATGTGATATGTGATATGTGATATGTGATATGTGATATGTGATATGTGATATGTGATATGTGATATGTGATGTGAGCAAGAAAGGGTGTACCCTATGCATCATCCACAACAAAGTTCTCTGGCACCCAACCTCGCCTTCCATTGCCTAAGAAGAGAATGCACCACCATCAGCACAACAACAACAACAACAATGAAGACTCTCTTTGTTGGCCCAAGCAACCAAAACATCACAAATGACCAAGTTAACGTCTTTACTCACCTTGAGCGTACAGCCAGCCCTTCCTGTTTTCATCTGCTGCCAGAATGGCTATGCGCTGGCTTTTCTTAAGGGAGAGTTCCTCATCGGAGGCTGCCTCGTAATCAAAGAGAGAAACGACGTGTGTCACTTCTTCTGACACTAAGTTAATTGGGATCCATCCTAGGATATGTGTGTGTTAATTTTAAGCAAAACAAAACATTAACATTATAATGAAAGACCTCTGAAGAGTGATCCCGAGTCTGCCATGGATTTTTATATAACACTTTACCTGTGGCTGTAGTAATGCCGCCGGTGGCGGTCCTTCGGGTGAGGGACGCTTTCCACCAGCCACGCTTGAAGCCCTCAGACAGGCAATCCTTTGCACCCTCGCACTGCTCATCATCCTCTTCATCATCAGAATCTGCATAAGTGTTGGTGAAATTGTTAAAATGCGCGTCACATGTGCTGTGGCATTTAGTAGTCCTCCCTCTCACCGTCAAGGCTTACTAATGGATAACCCATGCATGTCTCTGCTCTCTGCTCTCTTGTGTGTGTGTGTGTGTGTGTGTGTGTGTAGGGAATTGCCTGGAGGAGGGTATCGTTCGAGCGTTGGTGTTACTGCCATCAGGTCATACTTCTTGAAGCTCAGCTCGCTATCGTTAGCTGCCAAGTAATCAAACTTGGCTCTCACCATGAACGGTCGATCTTTTCCTTTCTCATTGTTGTTGCTGCTGCTGTCTGCCTTGTCCTTCTCTTCGACCTCCGCTGTCAGATTGCTTCGTACATGCTTCTTAGCATATTCAAGGTAACCAGAAGGCACCCATCCTCTCTCGCGTGTAGATGCCCTTTCCACGAGCCACCAGCTGCCGTGGCTCGCTGGATCCTTCGCGATCAAAGAGAGAATTTCTCCTCTGACACAACCAAGGTCTCTATCTGTACGAGCCACGTAGTTGTAGAGAACGACCACCGAGCGATTTCTTAACTTGATGTCTTTCTTCTTGTATTTACAGAACAGCTGCTTCCAACTGAGTTTATCCATCTGCGCCTGCTCGTGCAGCATCAGGCTGATCAAAGAATTTGTCAGTATCTCTTTGACTGCGCAACTTTCCCAAAGGAAATCCAGAGATGCAAGTGCCATGAATTCTTTTGAGACCACAGAGATGCTAAAAAGGTCTTTTGAAGGCAAGAAAGACAAGATTTTGTGCATGACAGAATGGGGCAAGGTGCTCAAAAGAGAGTGTACAGGTGGTTTGGCTTTTGAATGTCTGCGCTTCTTTTTAGGGCTTCTTGAACCAGATGTCTCTGCTGCAGGAACTTTTAAAAAGGATGATCGAGGCGAAACAGTTGCATGGTGATGAGGGGAGCGCGAAGACCCTAATAAGCCCACAGGCTCGCTATTTGTCCTGTGTCTTGCATTTTCTTTCGAAGGCGTTGCCGCTGGGCTCACTACTTTGAAAGAGGCAGGCAGAGGAGACGGGGGAGGCGAATCTTGATTCTTTTCTCGATCCAAATTGTTACCCATTACTGCAGCACAACAAAAACGTAATGCAAGACAGCGAGGGGGGATGGAGACAAGGGAGACCAAAGATAGGGTGACAACGGTGAGCTAAACCATTTTTTGATTTCTATTTGCTTATTCAAACTTCCAATCAGAAATCAGAAATTAAATGCCTCCCATTTTAATTCGAATAATCAGACTGACAAATAAAAAACCAAAAAATGTAATCTAATTCTGAAGAAGAAAAGACGATTTTTGACATAATGGAAAGTTTAAACAAACAGACAAACAACACGGGTCAATTCATGCTTTTATTCAAATTTCAGATTTACGTGCCATTCTTTAGTAAATTATCGCGTTTGTACAACACCAGCAACTCAATACAGCATTGAATAAACTGTGTTTCGAAATCTGGCAACACAAAGGAAGCTGCATCAAAATGGGTGGGGGTGGGTAAATATATCTGATATATTCTCCCGACTTATGGCCAAATTCAATTGTTTGGGTTGATTAACTCACTGGTAGCAGAGAAAAGCACCCGCTTTTGTGCTTCTTATGCTTGCCCGGGCTACCTTCGTTGCACTTGGGAATGATCAAGCTCGTCAAATTAATGTAGGCTTGTAGCTCGTCTTTTTCTAGTGCTTTCCATTCTTCCTTGAGTCGCTTGAGCACAGCCTTGTCGTGGGGGCTATCTGCTTGCAATGCACGCATGACAGCCTCCCTTCTCCACAAAGAGAACACGATGAAGCAATTTTTACTCTCTTGTTTGGTTTTGAGTCTGGCACCTTGTCTCAAGCAGCCAGTTCCGTCCTCGTTGAGCTTGCCGTATTTAGAATTACTTCTCTTCATTTTCAAGGGGGCCATCAAATCGAAATGATAATTATATATCGCTGTCAAAAAAAAAACTCTCGCCAGCCGAATCAGGTGTTTACATTGAAACGAATCGTCTGTCTAATGGTCCAAGATTAGGCTACAATAGCAGCCCAAAAAAATATATCACGCTGGATTTGTATGTGGCACAATGCTACGTGTGATGTAGCGGTGATGTGTGTTTGCCTGCGCGCGGGATAGAAAACAGAATGGGACTGATGGTGTGCGCGCAATGTGAGTATTTGTGTTGGGGGGGGGGAGGACGGAGCCTGGCTTGCCCGGTCCGTGAAACTTCCCAGATGAGGGTGAGCCCGACGACTTCACTTCCCATTCACTAAAAATTTACCACTTTTAGGGAATTATCAAATGAAATGGAGTGGACAAACAACTGCTTTTGATCTAAATTGCAAGAGGATGGACAAATAGAATACACTTTTTTGCAACAACTTGCCACTGCTGTTTCTTTGTTTGTCTGTTTCTATGGTGCCCAACAAGGAGAGTTTAGGAACCATAGAAACAGAGCAGACAACATAGGATCAAAGGGACGAGTTTGCCTGCCTCACAAGGGTAGTCCTGGAAACACGCATGCTCATTTGACTTTGGGAGGCTTGGGTTTGGTCTTGGCAAGGACGCGCCGCCGGTAGTCATCGAAGGTGCCTTCAAACTTTCTGACGCAGCCACGGACCACGACGTATATCTGTTCACTGATGCTTGCAACGAGGGCCTGGTTGTGGGACACCAGAATAACTCCTCCCTGGAAATTCTTGATGGCATCTGTCAGTGCGTTTATGGCATCAAAATCCAAGTGGTTTGTAGGTTCTGCAATTGTTTTGAAGCAAACAAACAGTTAGCAATTGGTTATCTTGATAACAATTAACTCGCTGCTCTGGGGCACAAGAGAAGAGATAATTACCATCTAAGATCAGCATATGAGGCTGTTGGAAAGTGATGGAGGCAAACACTATCCTGGATTTCTGACCACCTGAAAGAGTTTTCATTTGCTGAAGGGCCATGTTGCCTTGAATGCCAAACATCCCCAGGTGAGCCCTCATCTCCTGTTCTTTAGTGCTCGGAAACCGCGATAGCATGTACTGCAAAGCAGACTTGGACAGGTCCAACTGTTCAAAGTGATGCTGTGCAAAGTATCCAATCTTGAGGTTGTGATGTCTGTAGACTTCACCTTTCAATGGGCTGAGGTTTCCCAGAATCAGATTGAGAAGGGTTGATTTGCCTGACAGAAAAGAGAATTAGAGAACTTGATCAACCTCACATCTTCTACTCTCTCCCCTCTTCACAACCACAACCTTAGCTTCCTTGCTTTTGTTAGGTAGTAGTACCTGCCCCATTTGAGCCCACCAATGCAATCCGGCTTTTCATGTCCAAAGACATACTGACACCTTGCAAGATCATCGCTTGGCTGTTACTCACAGTTCTTGTTGGAGTTCTGCTTGCCAAGGGAACAGTGCTAGTGCGTTTTGGCTGTTGATATGCAAACGAGATCTCCTTCAACTGCAGGACTGGCCCATAGACTCCAATGGGCTCAGAGCAAGGGAATTTGAACTTGTAGCTTGGGTCTTCTTTTTCCACCAGGCTTCCTGATGTCATCTTTCCATTCTTCCAACCTCCAGCGTTATCATTTGCAGAACCTAATCTCCTTGAGTGCTTCTGAGCGTTGAACTTCTTGCCATCTTCTGTCTTTTCCATCCCCATGCGGCTCAACTTCTTCTTTCTAGACGCAATCTGTGTTTGTCTCTTCTCATCTTTCACATTCTTAGATGCAGCGGCTTCCATCTTATGTATGGACTCCTTAATGTGAAGCTTATGCTTGTCCAGGTTCTCCTGTAATCTCATCTTTTTCAGTTTCTTTTCATTCATCACTTGCTCAAAGTCATCAAAATTGCAGTTGGGATAATAGAACAGCTGCTTCTTGTGGAAATGGATGATATCTGTCACCACATGGTTAAGGAATTCCCTATCATGTGATACAACAATAATAGTGCCTTCATAAGAACAGAGATAATCCTGATTGGGGTATGAAAGAACGGTCCATGTAAGTATGTTAGCAAGCTCTTTTTCTCAATTCACCCTCTTGAAAAATTTATGAATGTTTAAAATGCTAACCTGCAACCATATGACTGTCTCTAAGTCCAGATGGTTAGTAGGCTCGTCCAACAGAAGGATGTCAGGAGTGAGAAAGAGTGCACAAGCAAGTGCCACTCTCATTCTCCATCCACCAGATAGCTCTTGAGTTGTTTGTCCCTGTTAAGGTTCAAATGTTATTCTGACTTCTCTTCTTTTCCTAAAGGAACATATGCAAATTAATACCTGCATCTTTTCGGAGAATCCCAGCCCACTCAATACTTCTTTTGCCCTGAACTCTGCTGTCTCAGAGTGTATCTCTTCCAACCTTTCGTATATCTCAGCAAGTCTCATGATTCTAAACATCAGTCATAAGAAGAAGCACAAACTCTTTAGCTGGTTGACACTTACTACCCATCTCTTTCTTCTTTTCTTTTAAAAGAATCAATTAGTTACATTTGTTCAGTTGGTTCTTTTCCTTCTAGTATGGCAGCTTCCTTCAATAGTTTGGTCCTCTCCACATCTGCAGCAAGTACACACTCTATCACGCTATTTCGATGTGAGCTTCTCAGTTGTATTGAGAGAGATGATGATGATGATAAAAGTATATACCTGAAAGAACTACCTGGCACTTCTTGTTGCACATGAAGTGTACGCATATGCTTTGGAAAACCTGGTTCCATTCCATAAATAAAGAAACAAAGCCATTTAGTTTGATGCAGTCTCTCTGACACAAAAAAAACTGCGGCCATAGCTTGAAATACCTTTGATGTTGTGGCTGGATATGTGTGTCAATAAAGTGGTCTTGCCCGACCCGTTTCTGCCCAGCAGTCCATACCTAATGGGGGGTAGCACAATTCTTCAGCCTCTATGCTGCGTGGATGAAGGTGAGGAAGGGCCTAACTTGTTTCCATATGAAAGTTTCAGGGTGGCTGCATCCAGCAAGTCCACCCCACCAGGTATGCTCATGCAGACCCCATCAATGTTGACGTCCCTGCTCTCCCCAGGTGGTAATCGGCCACGAGACATACACATACCTTCCAGCTGCTCCATCATCACTGTGTCCTCCTGATGCACAGAACTCTCAGCTGGCGTAGAAGACTTGCTCTGCTGGTTACTTGCTTGTGATCTTTTCATAGTGAGAGCAGGAACTGGTTGGTCTGCAGAGAGAGTTGTAAGAGTAAAAGACTCTGGGCCTGATCAAGAGTAGTGCTTTGTTGCCCACAAGCTAATGCTGCTGAGCAGATCTCAAAAACAAACAACCAACCAGGCTTACAATTATAACCCTACTTGTGCGAAAAATAGCAGAACACAGTCCCACGACGCCAAACTCAATGCACCTTTCCATTGCGTCCCACAGAGAAGACTCATTTTGAAAAAGTCAACTGAGTTGCACCAATGGTTTGATTTTTTAAAATTTGGAGATATTTACCAGAATGACTCAATCAAATAACCAATCGCAAGGGAGACCTCTTCATCCAATCGGAAAAAGGCGAGGTGCCGAGAGCATCCAAATGCTTCTGTAAAGATATGGATTTGTCCAGACACATTGAGAAATAAGATTAGGGTTAGGGTTAGGGTTAGAAGGGTTAGAAGGGTTAGAAGGGTTAATATTTTGGCGGGAAAGCTCTATCTTCTGAAAAAATCCTTTTTTTTGAGATAATCACAATTTAGCTCCCCCTTTTCTTTTTTTATATAAAAAAAGGTTTTATTTTGCTTAGGTCATTTGCCACTTGCAGTGTGCCACTTGATGGTGTGATTGAGTCGTGTCCTCTTTGTTGCTGGTTGGTTTGCTTGCTGTGGTACACTTCTCCTCTGCTTGTCTACCACAGACTTCTTCGTCTCCACTTCTTCTCTCTCTTGCTTTTGTGGTGCCCCTTTCTCTGTCACATCAACATAAAGAGGACTGCTGTGCAGAGTCACAGTGGTGGGCAAAGTAGAAAGAGGAGGAGGAGGAGGAGGAAGAGGAAAAATAAAAGGAAAAGGAGCAGGAGAAGAAATGGGAGATGATGACATGAGTTGTGATTGCATTGGTCCTAATACATTGGCCAGGGCATTTATGATTTGTTGTGATTGGGCTTTTAATTCTTTGATGCTGGCCTTAACTTCTTCCATCTGTGTC
>CDFI01099064.1:0-14910 GCA_000826405.1 Acanthamoeba divionensis | reverse complement strand
TCCTCTCGGTTTTTGTATGTGGAGTAAAAAGAGAGACGCAATCGTAAATCTCTCTCTCTCTCTCGTCGCTTTCCTTCTCGCGTGTTAACAGAACCAACAGAAGGGGGAGGTGTGCAGAGGTGGTGGTGGTCAGCAGTAGTTTTGTGCTTTGGTCTTGAGAAGCTTAGCTGCATCGATAGCGCCGTAAGTGAAGATCACATCCGCGCCAGCCCTACGCAGACTCAGCAAGCTCTCCAGCAGCGCCCTTTTATTTGTGGTGTGGTGTGCATCCTGAGTTAGCTGTAAGGAAGCAGATCCTCATCATACAACAGATTGATGAGACAAAGGAGGGATTAGTATTGTTGTTACCCTTCGTAGTTGAGCCACCCCTGGGCAGCTGCAGCCTTCAGCATGGAGAACTCTCCACTGGGTGGCGATAAAAAAAAATAAACGAACAGTCTGCAGCGATGTGGATGTTTGCTGTGGATGATGAATGGTCACCTGACGTGGTACGCAGCGACAGGCAGGTTAGTTGCTTGCCTGACACTCAAAATGACATCCAAATAGGGTAGTCCCGGTTTCACCATCAGCCAGTCAGCACCCTGCGCGTTGTTAAGATAAGGCTGCATGAGTGACAGTAATATATATTAGTGACGCGCTGTATATTTACTTCTTGTTCGTCCAGGCGCACTTCCCGGATGGCCTCTCTGCGGTTGGCCGGGTCCATTTGGTATGTCTTTTTGTCTCCTGCACGTGGAGCTGAATCGAGGGCTTCTCTGAACGGCCCATAGAAGGATGACGCGTACTTCACACAATAGCTATTCAATTCGCATACACGAGAGAGAGAGAGCAGAGAGAGCAGAGAGAGCAGAGTTAGTAGGCAGGTTTGCACACGTTATTATCACAACTAACCTGCAGATTGCAACGTGAGTGAAGCCGTTCTGATCGAGAGCCTTGCGGATGGCGCCCACTCGACCGTCCATCATGTCGGATGGCGCCACTACGTCGGCGCCTTCCATCCAGAAATGAAATGCAGACAAAATAATTTTAAGGCTTGCAGAGAAGAAACGGCCCTTGCTTCATTCTAAATAAGCAATATATTATACCAGCCTGAGCTTGCGCGACAGCCATATTGCACAATAGGGGCAGCGTAATATCATTGTCTATCACACCTTCGTCCGTTACCTATAATAGATCAATCACCATACAGTGGGAAAAAAAGGTTCACACAAACATTTTGCCACACAAAACATGCTTCACTATATTTCATTTTTGCATACATAACCATCATGGCCGTCAGAAGAGTACGGGTCCAATGCGACATCTGTAATCACCAATATGCCTGGCACCTGGGGGGGGGGCAGATAAGTGTTTTGCACCCAACATCAGAAAGAGTGTGTTTGTTTGTGATCACCTCTTTTTTGAGTGCCTTGACACATTTTTGAAGCAAACCATCAGGGTTCCATCTGTTAATGAAAGAAAGATATCAAACTACATTGAGTTTTTTGGCAAATAAATAAATAAAAGAGAAGTCCCCAGACTGACTCAAACTACAAAACAAGAAGAAATTAATATAATCCCTACGATTCTTCTCCACGACGACTCTTAACTTTGTCTTCCAGCGCAGGGAACAGGGCCACCCCCGAAACTCCAACCTCATTAGCCTCTGCAAGTTGAACAATTGTGTTATGAATTTGTGCACGCTGCTTGGTACCTACGGAGAGTACCTTGAGCGATGCGCACGATATGGTCGATGGACATGCGGTAGCAGCCTGGCATCGCATTAATGGGTTGCTTCACGTCGGTACCTTCGCAGACGAAGAGCGGCAACACGAGGTGCCCAGGCGAGAGCGTAGTCTCGCGAACGAGGTTGCGCATCCCAGCACTGACCCTATTGCGCCTGGGTCTCTGCACAAGCTGAATCTTGTCACCTTCCATTGTTTGCTTGAATTTCTCTCAGGCGGCCAGAGATTGTCAACACAACAAAATTCATATTATGTCATATTAATTGATTCCAAGAACTGGACAGCGGGGGGGGGGAACGGTGCTGTTAAGTGGTTTACGTTGGAGCTTGGTCATAGCGAGAACGATTGCAGCGGATGGTAGTGCCACATGGATCTCAAAAAGTCCCACTCTGCGGTTGAGACCCACAACTACCAACCTCAGTCGGGTTCAGAACCAATGCATCTAGAAGTAAAAATTAACCCCCCCCCACTATTTTTGCTGCATTCTAGTCTCCTATGATACAAACCAATGCTCGTCCTAAACTCACCCTCAAGGAAAGAGGAAGCGAAGATGGCGTGGGTGGGGTACTTGAAGATTGTATGCACAAGTTTAACCAAAAGGACTCTATAATGGAGATAGGTGTGCTTCAAGACACTAAGAAGTTCCTTGCCGCAGGCGGCACTCCACAAGTGCGTTCCTACTTTTCAGCCACTTGTCATCTCTCATGTTTTAGAAGCTTACTGCTATTTGGGTGTTCCAACACTATTACTATTGTGCACCACAATACCTCGCATTGCCACAACAGGCTGTGGTAGGGCTTTTGGCGAGCAGCTATCGTGGCTATGCAGAACTGAGTAATATGGTGGCCGGCTGGCTCGTCGCTGCGGGCGCCACAGAGCAAGAGATCGAAGAAATAATCAAAGAACGGCTTAAAGCGCTGGTACTTCAGCGCTTCTCCGCTGCACAAGCTGATTCCATCTTTGCCCATATGCACTCTGCACCTGAATGGCTTGATGACCTCATAAAGCATCCTGAATGGCGAGCCCTCATATACCAGGTACCTTCCATCTGTGATAACTCTTCATTGCAACCATTCTGATTCTCCTCCGTCATGGCCTTTGTTTCGCTAAGCTATCAGAGGAGCACCCAAATTGTCTTATGTTGAACTTTGCAGTGGAACGTATATCTGATGCTGGCCACCAGACAGAGATAGCATCCCTAACAACTGCTTCTAGCAATTTTGGGGTATTCAACGGAGTGGTAATGCATTCGCTGCACAACATGATGGCCACAGATGAGTGGGGCCTCGAGCGTGCTTTACCCGATTTTAAGAAGATGTGCGGCCAGACAGAGCAGACGTACCTGTACACGCAGGCCCTACTAGCCCACCTTCAGCGGGTCCCTAACGGCTACCACCTTAAGCGACTTTCGCAAGAACTGCACAATGCCTCCCTAGAACAGTTAATTCACTTAAATGCTCTGTTCCTATCTATCCCTACGAGAGGAGGGAACTATTCTCATATCTTGAGTTTGGTTTTATTTGTGGGGAGCACAGCGGAGTGATAGCGCGCAAGGTCGGGCTGCTTTTGTCGGATGTTGCCCGTTATCCTACAGTTGCAGACGCGCTGACCTCCATGCTTTCGGCTAAGGCCACCAACCCAGCGGATATAATCAAGGTACTAGCCAATTGGCCATTATGCAGATTCTCCAATACGTAATGGTCCTTTTTGCAGCTTCATAGGGAATACACGAAGCCAGATCCACCTCCGGTAGAATTTCTCCGTGATCCTGACTTATTGGGTAAGCCCTTTTGCTTGAGCACGAAAGAAAGAAAATGTCATCTGATGCGGGATAATCTTGGGTATGTGAAGAATTGTTTGTGCGTGATTTGTTCAGCCCAGGTCGTGGAGTGAGCGCAGCGCATGCAAGCAAATATATCTATCTTCTGGCGTATGCAGCCTCTGCGCGAGCTGCTACGCCAAGGGCAAACGACAACCCCAATAGGGACGTTTCCTTTGATGGACGATCAGCAGATGAGGAGGATCTTCTCGGGTCCACACTGAGAGCCGTGCGGACAGTAGCGGCCATATGTCAGGCCAACGCTTTCGGATCTGAGCTGCAGGCTGCATCTGGAGACCTGCGTTGCAATTTGGTCTATCCCGTAGTTGCTATGGGTATTCTTCAATGGATACGCACCAATCTCACAGATCCGGCCTACTGTACGACCACCATAAACACCCTCCGCACGCCCTTCTACCTAGAGCTCCTCAGAGAGGTACTTTCCTCTTAAAGAATCAGTTGCAGGACCTCTATTAATATGCTTTCTCCCAAGATAAGCTTCAAGCACACCTTCCTGCGTGCTACTGTTTTTCAGCTTCTTACAGACTGCTTTGAGATGGACTATGACCTGGATGCTCTAGCTGCTGTACCCCTTCCCTCCCCAAACCAAACATTCCGGGCAACTGAATGTAAAGACCGTGAATGGATATGTGCAAAAGTTAACTTCTCTCTCACACACATGATGTTACTGATATATGGCTGAGTAGGTAGAGCTGAAAAAGGAGCTGCTGGATAACATACTCTATCTGATGTGCTGCGGCTTTGTGATTCCTGTCCTTCGCTATGTAGGTCAATGGACTTCCACCATCGACCAGTCCCTTATACGCCACTTTATATCGCGAGTAAAAAATTCCCCCGCCTTAGGAGATTCATTTTGTGCCAAATGTGGATGCTTGTTTGTGTCACTGGGAGAACATAGTGAACATGTTCATTGCTGTCACTAACAACAATATGTTACAGATAATAGAGCTTACGCAGGGTCCTTATTCTTCTGAGTTTTTGCAAGAACTATTTCGTATCTTGTGTCAAAACGTAGAGGCCTTTCATACAGCCTCTTCAGATTCCGCAAGCATCAGTGACAGCATAGCCGCTTTCATTGGTACTGGTGTTGCCCAGTCCTTTTTTTTCCGAAGAGAAAGAAAGAAACCTTTCTTATCTTGTCCCAGCTGGGACAGTGAAGTCCTTTTTTAATCTCTGCCAAACAAACCATCAGGTGAATGTGCAGAGAGGGCCAACGAGTATGCACTCTCGTCCGCGGCTCGCGGCCATCTGTCCTGTTTGCAGGTTGCCTTTGGCCTTACTACCGCCACCGCGGCCGCTCCTTCCATACCAACCTCGACTACTAGGGATATAGGGGAGCCCACTGCAAGTGGCCCACCTCTCAAACTCAAACTGAAATCGAGTGCCTCTTCTTCTACGACGGCCATCGACCAACACTCTCCACCGCACCACCAGCACCACCAGCACAACGGCCGCGCAACAACAAACGTCATGACGGCCGCTATGGCATCGTCCCCATCGCGCAAAGACGAAGAACAGAGGGCAAGTCGCCATAAATAATAAAATAAAAATAAAAAATAAAATAAAATAAAAATAACCGCACTTGTAAATAAATCAAACGACTGGCCTATCACCATTTATTGGCTCGCCCCAAAGCCAAGAACAACAAGCCCCCACACACAAACAGCCGAAGGCGACCCAGGAACACACACACCCCAAATCATATAATTCTCTGGGCTTTCTTGACACCACCAAACATGGTCCATTTTTTCCCCCCTAAATCTTGAACAATGTTTAGGCGGATCCAAAAGTCTCTCTTTTGTTGACATTAGTATTAATTCCACATAAACAGTCGTACAGATCTCGTTCTCCTTCACCCAGAAGAAGTCGTTATTCACCCCGCTCGCGCGAGCGCTCGCCTCCCAGAAGCCGCATGGTCAAGTGAGTTTATCTTTCTGATTTGGAATCTGTTTTAAATTATTATTAATATAATTTCATTCTAGTACTGGCAAGTCAGGCACTGGGGACCGTGAAATAAAAGAATCCTCGACACTTTTCATTGGAAACTTGCCGTACCACTTTCGTGAGAGGGATCTCGCGGAGTACATGGACAGATGTGGTCCTTTAAAGAATGTGACAATTGGAATCAACAAACGCACCGGCCAGAGCAAGGGATACGCCTTTGTTGAATTTGATGACCGTCGTGATGCTGAAGATGCCTATGAAAGGTATGTCGCTCACACAGTGAGTTTAGTATCCATGCTAACTGTGGTGTGAAGGTTTAATGGCTATAATTTAGAGGGTAGGCGGCTAAGATTGGATTGGGACTTGGGCTTGCGCAAGAAGCAGGACTACTATGGCTATTCCACGCGGCGCAGAAGCCCCTCAAGGTAAGTTCTCAGTATATTGTCGTTTCATTTCATATTCTGATTCTTTTTGTCGCTGTACCAGACGTGATCGCTCGCCGCGTCGCCACCGCAGTCCCCCGCGTGGTCGTTCTCGCTCTCCCCGCCGTTCTCGTTCTCCCCGCCGTTCTCGTTCTCCATCACCCAGTAATCTCTTAATACCCCACACCGCCTTAAAATGCACAGGATTAATTGTTGTTGGTATGGTAGGACGTCGCACGCCTTCACCGCGCCGCTCCAGGAGTCCCGCTGCGAGGGGAGGCTCGCCTCGTCGTTCACCTGCACGTCGTTCACGTTCCCCCGTCCGTTCGCGCTCTCCCGTTGCCTCCGCAGGGGGCGCATCTGCAGCAGGTGCCTCCCCTGCTCGCCGTTCTCGTTCTCCCTCTCGTTCCCCTACCAAGGCATCTCCTGCACGGTCCCGTTCTCGCTCTCCCAGAGCCACAGGAAACCGCAGCCCCAGTCCCCGCGACCGATTCTCGCCTGGTATACTTCCGTGCCAATTGAGTCAATTTATACTTCGTGAGGCTAACACTGTGTGCTGTGCTAATGTCTTGGAAGAGGGGAAGAGGTCAAGGAGTCCCGCTTCACGTTCGCCAAGCCCGGTTGCCGAGAAGAGAAGAAGGTTGGACGAACAAGTCTAGACTTACAAATATGCACATCTACGTTCTGTTCCAAGAGATTTCATGTTGGTAACCTAGATGAAAGCGTACATTTCTGAAGGACAAGCAAACCGAAAAAAAAAGGGTTTGTCTACTTTTTCTCCCACCACGTTCATTTCACGTACATCCAGCTTCGCTCCTGTTTCTTGCTTTCTTTTCCTCTTCTCATCCTCTCACACAAGCACTAGCCTCGTTGTTGATCTGCGGACGTACTGTTCTTATAATCAAATAAAGGTGCAGTGTGATGTCGGACTTTGGAAATGAGAAGTTTGGTTGAATGGTGGTGGATCTTGATGATGATGGAGGATTGGGATTGTGTAGATATCTAACGTAGAAAGGGAAGGTGGTCAGCTACACTTGGATGAATGTGACAATGGCTGATGAAGATGATCTGTACCTCACCTCTTCCATGATAGGGAGCCGCCCAAGGCGAGCAGTAGATGACCCTTTGAATCCTTCTCCCGAAGAACAACAACAACACAACCGGATTTCTGATTTGGTGAGGAAAACACAATTATTACAAGGAGTGAGGACCCTATGGTGACCGCTGTTCATGGTGAGAATGTTGGGAAATGAAGATGGCAGGAGAATTTCTTTGCGATTTGAGTGGATAGAAGACTGAAGATTTCTAGTTCCTTCTTACGACCCAATACGGCAAAGAAGATTTACACAACAAGTAAGTACATCCCCACCACATGCAGCAATGGGCACCTAGGCCGAGATTAAACACTTGATACCACAATCTAATTTTTGAACCAGCTTGACCAATTGGTTGTCCGCTGTTATAAAATAAACATTCAACTACACATCGCAAGCATATACTATAAGTAACAGTGATTTATTCGTTCCTTACAAGCAGTACAGTGAGATTTATAGTTAGTTTTTCACTCTGCTGACCAAATGAAGGAAATTTGTCTGTGTGTCACAAACATTATTTGTACAGTGGCTGATGTCGGCGGAGTGAAATTTATTTGAACTAAGGATTTGAATACATCCATCCACTGTACACTTACATCTAGGTATTACACATTACTTGGATCTAATATTTCAAGGACTATAGTAGAGATCCTTCTCACTTAACTGAGTGGACCTAAGGTAATATGAGTTTAAGAGATTGCTAAAAGAGATGAACAAAAAATGTGATTTATCTGATATTTGAGCAAGAAATTGTTAAAAAAAGCAACTCATTGCTTAACAAAAATCAATGACAAGGTGTCTAAAGTGGCTGAGGTAAAGAAATCTTAAAAAAATATTAAATTATTAATGTTACAGTGCAATTTATTCAAATCCTTGGAAAAAAACTACTTATTCTGATGATGTCAGCAAAGGGAAAGTTGATTGAAATCTTGTTAGGGTTAAGAACAAGGAAGGTTGTTTTATTTAAGGTGATTTATTTTAAATGATCTACAATAGAAGTACATTCAATATTCAACACGTTGTTCAAAAGAGAAAAATAAGACACTTTGGCCAAGTTTTAAAAAAATTAATAAATAATTTGTTCTCTCTCTCTCAATGTTGTGTGCTAGCACACAGTTACAGCCAACATTTAGCACCTTGTTGTGACCTCTAGTGCCACTAGCCCTACTAACTATTACACTCTATAATCTGCTGTGTTATAACAGAAGCCATTATAACAGATTCTAAGGTCAGCAGAGTATACAAGTAGCAAAGATGCAAGAGTGGAGATGTGAGCAGTGGGGATGTAAGCAGCAAGGATGTGGACTTAGATTTGAGGCTTTTTCTATTTGTAATTACATCTAGTCATGTCACCATCCTCATCTGTAGAAATATAAACATAAACAGCTGTCACTTAAAAGATGCACTTAAAGCAATTTTCTATAACAGTGTGATACTTATCCTACCTCTTATGTGAGATGGTGAGCAGTCACCTTTACTCCAGCCATCATTACTATAGTGGCCACTTTTATCACTTTAACAGTGTGTAGTGACATCATTATGACTACTCTATGGCCTCTAACTCTACCACAGCAGCTACCTTAATTGTAGTTGAGGCAGCCAACTCTAATACAGCATGTGCCACCACTACTGCAACCACCACCTTCATGACCACTACCATTATAAAGCAAACATTTTATTAGAGATCAAAGATAGGCCTATTACAGTGCAATTCATTCAAATCCTCACATAAAAAAAAGTTCACTCTGATGACATCAGCAATCTAGAAAGTAGATTGAAATCTCATAGAAATTAGAGTTAACACCAATTGTTTTTTATTGGTTGATCAAGGACAACTGGGGTTAACATTGATTGTTTTGAATTGCACTACACAAAATCTAAATAATCTTGTTGAGTAACATTAATATTATTAATTATAAATGTTTATCAAAGACACAGATATGATCTTCTCTAATGAAAGGTTCTTATATGAAGAGACAATAATATCTACATAATGTTAAATATATTCTAAAATATGTTTGTTCTATACTAAAGCAAACTTAGATCAAGGCTGCCAGATATCATCTTCAAAACAAAAAAGAAAGTATAACAAACAATTAAACTTGTTAAACGAGAGATAGTAAGAAGAGATAAAAAAAAATGAAAATGAGTTATTAACTAAGATTAATTTATGAAAGTAAGAAGTTGCTTAAAAAAAGTCACTTATTGCTTTTAGAAAATCTTGTTTATTCAAGAAAAGTTAAAAGAAAAAAAAGATAAAAGTAAAAGTAAAAGTAAAAATCAATATAATTTGTACAATAACTATTTTTATATCTATGTATTGATGAATAAATAAATAAATAAATATTAAGTATTAATGTTAATAAATATACTACCTTTTTAACTTTAATTCTTAATAATAAATATATTTGTTATCAACAAATAAAAGATTAAAAATATCTTGTTTAATAAAGTATTAATTAACAAACAAAAAAATAAAATCAAAGGTGCCTTTTACACAGCAAATGATCATAAAAAGAAGAAACATTATTACTCTACATATATATATATGTGTGTAAACAGATAACAATAGTCAACATGTTGCTTTGCTTGCCTTTTGTCCTCCCTCAAAGAACACACACAAACGATGGAAAATCAAAGCTATTGGCTGACCTCTGAAAAACCTTAGATCACATGCTCTCCGACCCATTGTGCCTGCTTTTCTATTATAATTCATATTCCTGGAATTAGATTTAAAACAAAAGGAAAGATGAATGAGAACCATGACCTCCATGCCGGAACACTTCGCAATATGCCACTGCCCACTTGGCAAGCAGCCCGCAACAAGCTGGCCAAACTTAAGAAGGATCTTGCTGCCATTGCAGCAACCACCCCAACTGAGAAACGCATGCAGCACCATGAGAGAGAGAGGGGGGCACGCGGGAGAGCTGGGGGAGTACCCAAGACAAAGGGCAATGATGAATTCAAGCAGATGAACTACATAGTCCCCTCTACGGCCAGTGCTAGGAAGATTCAACAAGAGGATATGGTTTACGGCGATGTACAATTGCTGGTCCAACAGCTGTTTGTCCTTCTAGTTCCCTTGGAGCCTTGCGCCTCTCCTATTGCTGGCATTTTTCCCTCGCCTCCCTCTATCTCATCCACAAAAGATGGGGCGTCTTACTGGGGAGGACAAAAGCGAATGGTAAATCCCACCCTTCCTGCCCTCACATCCAGTGTCTCACAGTTTTGTGAGCAGGAAGTTGAACACCGGGCAGAAGAAGTGGGAGAAATAATAATGGAGCTGTTAGATCTGCTACCAGAACCTGCCCTGGCTGTCAGCCGCTTTGAGGCACTATGCAGTTCTTTTTGTAGGCTGCTATCTGGCCTGCTACCACTCCGCCAGGCATTTCCTCTCCCTTGTTTCCTTTGACAGTTTTATCGAGCTAACCGAGGCATTTCTGAAAAAGGTGGTTCTTACAGGAGCTGGCCAGGAAGAATGCGTTGCCTATCTCAGAGACCTAATAGCAGCTGCGGTTGATGGCCGAGGGCGGGAGCAGCAAGCCAACAATCATCACAATCAGAAGCAACAGCTGGGCGTAGATGCTCTGCGAGGTTTAAGTCGCCTTGTGTCCGGCAGAGTGAATGGTTCCACCAGTCTACCCAAGGTGTCATCTAACAGCAGTTTCTGGATATTGTTTCATGGATGATCAACATTTTTTTCCGCACGGCAGTGGGTCGACGCGCTTGTAGCACAACTCACATTACTCACCCAAGAGAGCGGAGGGAGTGATGAGATTGAACGCATGGCTGCCAATGCACTAGCCAATCTGTGCTCTAAAGCTGGCACACGTATGAACAAGCACTATGCCACAATTTTTGATGCCCTTCATACATCGTTCCATAGATGTACCTATAGCCTTCTAAACAGCCAGCCTCAACTAACCAAGGCAAGGCAGCTCATACATTCCCTGTTCTGCTGAATATCAAACTTACAAATATCGAACTACAGGTGGTATGCAGTGTGATACGTGCACTGCAGGTTGTTATAGTTGAGTCCAGGCGGGTCCATGAGCCCTACATCGGGAGGTTGCTTCCAGTGCTCAAACGGCTGATCACTTATGGTAGGCCCACCTTAGCAAGGCAAAGATCAGACACCCTAACACTACTGACTATTGTACAATAGGTGAAGGAGGAGGAAGCGGTTTAAATGGTTGGAAGGTGCGCTTCCATACCCTCACCTGCGTCCAGGCCATCGCCAAATGTTCTCCTAAACACTTCTATGCCCACTGGAAAAGTATCATCCCCGCTCTTACAGTACTTTACGTGAGCTTAAATTAAACTTTCATTTATTCGTTTACACCAGGTTTTTTGGCAGACAGCGCGCGTTGGCGAGGCACTTTGCTTGGAGTATTACGGGAGGACAACAACGCCAGAGTGAGGGCGGCTGCTGCAGGTTGTCTGGGTACCATCATGCTTGGTGCCAAGCCCTTTATGGTTGCCCTCACCCTTGACAATAGGCAACTAATTCCCTTGGTTCTCCCTTTATTCCTTAACCTCTTTTGCTGACTTGAATACTGGCACGCTATATCAGCAGAAAGGCGAGGCAGGCAGCGTTCACGCCCTTTTCAGAGACTCTCTCTCACATGGTCACACAAATTCACCTTGTATACATTCCTACCACTTGCGTAATTACTGCAAAATTTAACAGACTGTTTGTGGCACAGGCTTTAGTTGAATCAATGAAAAATGAAAGGGATGTACTCAGCCTACTTCAAGTGCTTAAGTGCGTGACTGCGTTGGGATTAGCCACGCCATATTGTCGCATGCCTGTAGGCCTCCTTGGACCTATCCTTACTCAACTCCAAATCCTTACCAATCATTCAGGTCTCATTTTCCTTCTTGAGCTTTCAGACTAAGGAAATCAATTTGATCAACTGCCAAAAAATCTATAGAAGAAGAAGTGAGGGCAGGAGCTTTAGAGTGTGTAGCTGCAGTAGTCACCTCAGCATCAGGAGCCCAGGAGCTGTTGGAATGGCTCACCGCCTCTCCGTTGCTGGATAATCTACTTCAAACTGTTACATGTGTCACCCAGCAGTCGTCCTCGACTGACGCAGGATGCAACCTGGGGCCAGCTCTGATAGTTGCCCCATCACATAATACAAACACTGATGACAGCTCTGAACGTGCTCACAGCAGACATGACTTGAGGGAAGGGGCCACAGCAGAGGAGGATACGAGAAGCGAATCTGTAGCAGTTCTTGGAGCGCTAGGAGCAGTGTGGAGATGCATGTGGAATGATCCCAAGGGCACTCGTTCGCTATTGGCTACACGATGGAATCAGTTATTGAAATTGTTTGCCTCAGCCACACGCGCTTCTCATTCTTCGATGCGTTATCATGCGCTTCATGCTCTCGAGCTCATTTCTAAAGTATTTTGACCCTCCTTGTCTGGCTCATGGGTGTAGCCCTTACTCATATCTGTTTCATATACATGGCAGGAATGGAAGACAGAGAGCGGAAGCTTAGACGTTGTAAGAACATGGTTACAACTTGTTGAGATGTGCCCTCCAGCGCGGTTCTTTTCAGACCCATCATATTCAGTGAGAGCTGCTGCTGCTGCTTGGATCTCTCAAATCACTTCTCCCGCCTTTCTTGCTCTTTCCGTATGTGCATTTGAAACTCCTCCTGGTTATATAAAAATGTCCTAATTTATCTGTTATCGAAATACTGATCTCTCACCGTAATACTAGAGAGAGGCCCAAGTGAGTTGCATGGCTATTGTATTAGGTTCTGTGAATGATCCCATCGCACTAGTGCGCGCGGCTGTATGCCGCACACTTGGTGTTTTTGTGCTCCTGCCATCCTTTCAAGAAGTACTCAAATGCTCACAATCTTTGTTCACAAGCCCTTAATGAAAACAGTCAATTTTACTTGAGTTTATTCTTGGTTTGTACAGGATGTTTTATTCATGTGCGATGTGGCAGGCGCGTTGGTTGGAGCTATGGATGATGGGAACCTAAATGTCCGAGTAAGTTATAAAAATAAGTTCATGTGTGTAATGATCTATAAGAATAGTACGTGTGCCAGGTACGAGCTATGTGGTCGCTGGGCAACACAATGGATGCATTGGCCTCCAGAGAAGCGCAGCTTTCACAGGAAGTAGGCAACGAGCCCGTCGCTTCCCTCATCCGCACTGCTCTCCATGCTGCCACTACAGACCATGACCGCGTCAAGGCCAACGGTGCTTTGCTATTTCCTCATTTCCTTTCACTGCACGTGACACGTTGACTGATACACGGAAGCGTTGTTCGTTTTGATTTTCAGCCGTTCGAGCACTGGGCCATGCCATGCGCTTTGCAGCTGATGACGTGCTTCAGTGTTCCCCCTCCACGCACAGAGACACATCAATGTCGACCACAATATTATCTTCCAGTATTGCGGCTCTTATTAGCTGTTTGCAATCGCCAACAGCAAAGGTACTGCATGTTTGGGGGGGGGCAGGCATTTTTGGAAATTTGACTGTGCTTGGCCAGGTAGCGTGGAACAGCTGCTATGCGCTGGGCAGCGTGGTAGGGCGCGGGGTGGCCACAGCCACGGTCTTTGCAGCGCTTACCAAGCTGCTCCTTCACTGCGACAACTTTAAGATCCGGATCACGTGAGTTGCCTCCTGTGTCCGGCCGACTCCAAAATATTACTTTTATTTTTTAACTTTGCGGTTTGTGAAAGGAGTTGCATAGCGCTGGAAGCAGCCTCGGTGCGATCCCACTACGGAGGGTGGTATGTGCAGACAGTAGAGGCACTGCTACAGGCATATCCCCATATTGATCAGCCAACTGATAGGCCTGCCCACCATGCCTACGACCTCAAATACAAAGACACTCTTCTGCAACATGTATCGTATCGTGCTCTACTGTCTCCTCTTCATCCAGAGGGATCTTGAATGACATATGTCTCCTCGAATCACACAAGGTGTTTGGTTGTTTGGTGAAGCTCGTGGGAATGGTGAACTTGCAGGAAGAGACAGACTCAGACGTGGGAGAGCTTCTTCTTCGGCACGCCTCCACCCTTCTGCAGATGATCCAAACACACTGTGTATGCTCGTGTTCCTCTTTAGTAACCTTTTCTCGAATTGACGCACTAACGCATTAAGTGTGAGCAGATATTAAAAGGAGCCACGAGTAGTTGTGGCTATGAACAGGCAAGAAGTAGCAGTGCCTGTGTGAAAGAGGAAGAGGTGGCCTCCTCTAACAGGAGGCAGCTGAAAGAGCTGCTAACCATCATGGCAACACTAGTGGAGAGGCGCATGCTGGCCACAGCATCCTCTTCCCCTTCCTCGTCGTCGAGTAGTGCGAGTACAACACAACGCTGCTTGCTGCAACAGCTTCACCAACTCATCTCTCATCACGATGACGAGCACCCGCAGACGGACAGTGAAGAACGAGAAGAAAGAGATGAACCATCTCTTCATGGACCGCTTCTTTGACCTTGTCTCGCTTTCATTTTTACAATGAATGAATTGTGTGTGTAATGATCATGGAGAGAGCAGAGAGAATAATAAAACTCCATTTTCTTTTCTTCTTTTTTCAAGCATAGCTTGCAGCCTTGCTGCTGCTTCTCTTCCTCGTAAAGGTGCAAAAGCGAAATGGCTCTGCGTCGCTGGCTTCTACGTGTGGGCACACCCAAGGTATCACTTTGTGGTCAAAGCCAAACTCAGTGGCCACATCAAGAAGCTTCAGATCGAGTGATTTGCCTCTTGAGCTGTACATAACTATGAAGCAGGCCTCTTCTGCTTCCTTTGCTTCCTCCTCCTCCTCCTCCTTTCTGCTGTCACCTGCCACGGTGAGTGGCGATAAGAGTTTGTCGACTGTTCTAAACAGAGGCCTCAAAGACTGAGCATTGTATCTG
>CDFI01099045.1:0-11843 GCA_000826405.1 Acanthamoeba divionensis | reverse complement strand
AGAGAGAGCAGAGAGAGATGTGGGGTTAGTCATATAAGCCTTGGCATAGTGACCGTGGGATCTAGGCGCGCTCGTTAGCCAACTCGGCCACAGAGCAGAGAGGTTTAGTTTTATGCTGGAATATTTCTCTAACATTATAGCATTGCAGATGTTCTAGAGGAACGGTATGGAGGCGCGGTGCAAGCTGGTCTGGGCGGCTTCTGGCCACCAGACAGGCTGCGCATTGTGTCCGCCCACCATGCAGATTCTCTCTTTGTGGCTGCCTCTGCGGCTTCCATTGTGGCTAAGGCACTCAGCACCTTCTCATATTTATATTCACTCACATGTGCTCACTGGTCTTTATTATAGGTAGAGAGAGACAAAGCCATGGAACAGCTGCAGGCTCAGAGTAACCTGCCCCTTGGATCCGGCTATGTATGTCTATTTCATTCCATGAACATGCATGCTCATTCAAAGAATGTGTGAATTGTTGGAAAGAAAATATGCTCACATTATCTCATTTGATGACAGACTTCTGATCCACAGACAAAGGCCTTCCTCCGCCATCTGAGAGACAATTCTCTGCCAGTGCCACCTTTTGTTCGCCAGTCTTGGAAGGTTACTCTCTGACTGATCAGTGCCTCTTTGTTGCTTTCTTGTTGGAAACCCAGAGTTGGTCCTTTCTGTGGTGGAAAGAAGTGTATAGGATACATTATTTATTTGTTGTTTTATCACTTATATAAGCTGTGAATGGCAAGCCATGTCATTTTTTTTTATTTTGTAACACACCAAATCATAGCAGCAGGCATTTTATTTTATTTATATTGTAAGACAAACAGCCACACTGTAGCATTTAATTGTGCAGTCATGCAGAAAATGCTCTGATTTGAAAGTCAACTCACTCTACTGTCCAGCAGTTTCTGAACAACATGCAGCTCAACTGTTGGACAATAAAGAATATTTAAATGAGATCCCACATTCCAATCATACCGAATTAATGGGGTTCTCCTGATTGGTGGCAGGCTCTCCTTCTCTGATTGGTTCAGACGAATCCTCCACTCCGGTTATAGGGGGGCACGTTCAAAATGGTCATACCCCAAAGAGCCCATTTAAATAAAACACACACTCATTGTTGCGTTGCTTTGTTTGTAACTGTACCTTTCCCACCACCTACTACGTTGTAGTATATCACACACACACACACACATTCTCTTTCTCTCTTGCCACCTCTTCATAATGCAGTCCACCGCAGCTGATTTCTCTGCCGTCATCGCCAAGACCTACAAGGAGCAAGCCGTCTTCTTTCTCAACGCCTTTTGGCCCGAGTTCAGCGGCGAAGGCGAGCAAATCTGGAAATACGTTCTCAAATTCGTCGAGCTCGACCAGGCCAAGGGCAAGGACGGAAATGATCTCGACGAATTCAACTCTCACAGGTTCCTTGAGTTCTGGAGCGAGACAGCCACCGTCCAAAAGATGAGAGAGATGTTGCGTGAAATTAACCTGGACAGACACAAGAGGATGTCACTCATTGAGTACCTCCTTGTAAAATACAAGCAGACCGTGAAAGTGCTCCTCTCTCGTCCTCAGGTACTTCACATACTCTTTATTCTATTCACTTTCTTATGTTCTACATCTAATTTTTTCTTCCAATCATTCAATAGGGAACCAATGAGGACTTGGTGAAGGCACAAAAGGCTCTCGACAATGTAAACAACGAGATCCAGAAGATCGAAAAGAAGAAGTCTGAGTTGGAGGCTGCTGCCGCTGGCTCAGGTGTCAGGGCCATGCAGGCCAAAAATGAGCTTAGCCAGCTGCTTACCCAGGATCCCACCGATCTCAATCGTGCTATGTTGAGTGCTGAAGCCGCCGTACGCAAGGCCCAAAAGAACGGAGCCGGCACTGCCTTCGGCGCAGTCTGGTGGATTGAGAGAGAACTGTGCGTACTCCCCTCACCCCAATCAATCTCATTTGCCCATTCGCAACGAATTTTTTATGAGTTCTTCGTAATGATTAACATCTTTTTTCAATTTCTTTTCTCAGTGAGGAGGCCAAGAAGTATAAGCCCAGAGGCGGCGTCAAGAGCGCCTTCAATTAAAATACATTTTTTTGTTCCAAGAGAGAAAGAGAGAGAAAGAAAGAGCTCTTGGTGAGTGTGAGTGTGAGTGTGTGTGTAATTTTGATCCACACCATGAAGAATCTTTGACTGGTTTGTGTGTGTGTAGCACAAAATCCGTATTGTAGGACGTACTTTATAAATATACTAAATGGCAATTCTTTGAAAGAATATTGTTCTTCAAACCTCAATATTTTTCTTCAAATCCTGTTCAGGAGTCTCAAGTTTCACAATTATTTTTATTTTGGTTTCTAAATTTTCCAACAACCAATAATAACTAGAAACACCAGGAATTTTTTCAATTCATTAATTTCGAAGAATTGAAAAGATAAATGTAGGCTTGAATGTTTGAAACTTGGCCCAATCCGAAGCAAGTGTGCTCTCAAGCTGTGCTGTTTTTAAAAAACAAAAAGTTGCTCACCACTGTGCACCACAATTGAAGCACGGAACAAGTAACAGCTTCCAGCATGTCTGCCAAGAGGGAAGAGCAAAACGGAGCAAATAGCGGAGCTACGGCAGGAACTGGCTGACCAACAAAGCACATGAATTTCAACCACAAGTGACAACAACGCTATTGCAAGCATTGGTGTCAAGGGACACACATACTGCTGTGCCCTTTGCCGAATTGGAAGATAGATACCAAGGCCACTTCAAATTCATTGATAAACAATGTCCACAGATCAAGGAGACACTCGAGCTCGAGTGTGTCGCCAAGAAAATAATTAAAGCAGCAAAGAAGGTGGTTGCCAAGACCAACAAGCTTGAGAAGGGAGGGCTCTGAGGACGCAAATTTTGGATTCCGTTCTTGCCTTTTTCAAGACCGTATGCAGAAAGCTATTTCCTCTTCTAACTCCCATAGATACCAGAAATTCGACGCAACAAAGCAACGACTTGGTGTGTGACATCACGTTCCTACAGAAAGACCAGGAATGCGAGAGGAGACGATGGACAACAGCCGCCGGTTTGGCCCTCTCCTCTCTTGCAGCGTTGATGAAGAAGGCATTAACACAGGATGCCCAGGGGTCCTATAAGCGCTGGGCTGTGATCACAAATGGAAGCCAGTTCGTCTTCGTCTCTCTCAAGGTCTCGTCTACAGAGCTCATTGTTGAACATTCTGCAGTTTTTTCGCTTTCCCACAGCAAAAGAGAAACAGCAGACTAAACCTCAGTTTCAGATCTGGCACTGAGACAAGTACTAGGTGTCCTTCATCAATTCCTTGCACCCTCTGCTCAAGTATCATCATTTAGCAAACCTGCCAAGCTTTCTTTCATTCCAGCTGAAGATAGAACACCATTTCAAGACTGAAGAGAATAAGAGAGGCACCAAAAGAAAGCACTCTTTCGTGTACAAGAAACTGCTGGGATTACACCTAGGTAATGTTCTGGGAAGGAGTTCTAGCTGGTCGACCTGTTTGTGCCAAGGTTCTTTATAAGCTGAGTTGCGCGCTGATTCCTGGAATGGAACAGCTCTTCGAGAGCGAAACAGGATGTTTGAAGCATTTGGATGGTGTAGCAGGAGTTCCTAAGCTGCTCACTCATGGAACATTTATTGGGGGATCAGATGTTATTGTTACCGACCTGGTTGGTGGCGTGTCGCTTGATAAGATCGCTTGGCCTCTTCCTTTCGACGTGATAGAGCACATCATCAGATCAGTGATGACGACACTGAAAGCTTGCCATGAGAGAGAGAGAACAACATTCCAGTTGAACAGGTCTCTGTGTTTTTAATCGACTTTGGCCATGGAGCATTTTGGAGAGATGATCCAAGGCCTCTGCAAAGAGAATCAGGAATACTTTCTTCGGGGTACTCGTCAACAAGCATGGAGAAAGGCGAGGCTCATGGACCTTGGGACGGCTTTGAATCTCTTGCCTTTGTGTGCCAGTATCTTGTCAAAGGAACTCTGGCCATGGGGTGGGATAGACCACCCTATCATGCACATTTTGGTTCAGTTCTCCAAAACGAGTTGGGTCGAGGCCTTGTTAGAGGAGGGGTCTGAGGACCTTAAAAGATCAGAGACTGTGCCGCTGGTGGTTGAGCTCTTGCAAATGGCTGACGACCTGCACAAGCAACACGCACCCGAAACTGCCAGACAAGGTAGTGAAAGGGAGCTAAGAGGGAGGAAAAAGAGAAGGAAAAAAGGAAAGAAGAGGAGGAGAGAGGAGAGTTGATGAGTGTGGAGAGCAAGAAGGAACAAGCAGAGGATTATGACAACACAATCATAGTGTAGAAGTAAAACACATTGAAAGCATGAACTGCCACAAATAATCACTTTCTTTTCTTTAATATTATCGTTAATAGATTACACTGGCTACGTAGCCTGTGTAGCAGACTTTGCACATTGAAGCCAGGCCTTGTAACCGATGGATGGCCTAACAGCATGATGAAGCTGAACTCCACCCTTGTTTTCTTTGCATATGGAAGAGTAGTTTGTGTCACTACATATTTTGTGTTAACAAACGACGCTTCTCACATTGACAGCAGTACCACGCAATGTTAAGGTCAAGCAAATTAATTAATTCTAGAAATAAAAATTACTAAATTTTACTGAAAAAATAACATCGTAATAAAGAGTTATTTATTTTTCGTTAATATGCTATTTTTCGGGGGAATAATTTCTTCAAGGTCTTCAAAATAATGAGCCAATGGCAGAGGGGGAATGGCCTCTGCACAGCAACTACCAAACAAAGAAGGGCTGCCAGACTGCCTGCGCTCACCGTACACGCAACAGTCGAAATCTGTGTAGTGTTCACCCACAGCCCCAAAAAACACATTCGTACTCACCCCCCTTCAACATGAGCGTAATTGACATAGCTGAAGACCAAAGAATCGAAATCAAGGCTGCTTTTGATCTGTTCGACACGGGTAAGCTTTGCTCATTTATGAAATTTTCTGACATAGCAATCAACTTGACGGCACCGTATTTTTTTCCAGACGGAAATGGAAGCATTAGTGCGAATGAACTGGGATCTATTATGAGAAAAATGGGCATTGACGCATCAGATGCCGAGCTGAAGGTGAGAGCCCATGTGCTAGAGTGCATTTCACACATGAGCTTACCACAACACTGTCAATATTACCATTAGGACATGATTCACGAGATCGACGTAGACGGCGATGGAGAAATACAATTTGAAGAGTTTCTCTTGCTGTTCTCGAAGCACAAAAAAAACATTCCTGAAGATGAAGAACTGAGACAAGCCTTTAAAGTGTTTGACGCAGACGGTAATGGCACAATTTCTAAGCTGGAGCTGAAACGCGTTATGGACATGTTGGGCGAAAAATTGAGCGATGCACAAATAGACGAAATGATGAGAGAGGCTGATCTCAATGGTGATGGAGAAATCGATTTCTCTGAGTTCAAAAAGATGATGTCAAGCAAGGGTTTCTAAAAGAGTCATACTTGGAACGAAGTTCGGATGAAACGAGAAAGAAAGATCCAAGCAGCTATGTAAACATAATTGAGATAACCCTCCCCCCACCTCTCTCTTCAAGAAACAACAAATGCAATAAAAAGAAGCTTGAAGATGACCCCCCCCATGCTGGTGGAAATCTGAGGCTCATTCAAATCATCATTTTTCTCTCTCTCGAGAGAAGGAGGCAAAGTAATTGATCAATCAAATGGGAGACTTATGAGAGAAATGTGTTTTTTTTTTGGTGGGTGTGTGTGGATCGATCTACATGATTGCACACAGTAGTAATATAATAATAGGCCAGATGGGTGCGATGACAATCATTGTGAGAGCGTGATGGCTGCGCCGGGGGTGCCCATGTCGACGCCGCGGTTGGGGATGTAGGGGATGGTGCGAGGCACCATGCTGATGCAGTCCGGGATCGGGCACACAGAGACGCACAGCGTGCATCCCGTGCAGTCATCGGTGACGGTGGGCAAGTGGGTGTCCGCGTTGAAGCGGATCGCCTGGTAGCCCGAGTCGTTGCAGGTCATGTAGCACTTGCCGCAGTTGATGCACTTGTCCTCGTCGACGAGCGCCACGACGTGCTCCTTGTTGTTGAGGTCGTTGTAGGCGCCGATCTTGTCCAGCGCCAGTCCGATCACTTCCTTCAACGTGACGACCTTCTCGGGAGAGGCCGCCGGGGTGATTTCTTCTGTGCGCGCTTGAAGGTCGCGATTGAGCCACTCCTGCTTCTTCTTCTACAATGTAGAACAAACAACATTTGCCAAATGTTAAGGGCCTAGAAATATTGAAACATACATACATATATCAATCATAATGATGATGATCATGGTACCTGCTTATTCTGTTCTGCATAGGGTCCAAACTTGGGCAGCACTTTGCCCTGTTTGTTGATGAGCTCCTGGACGTTGATCCTCGGCGCAGGGCTCTGGCCGTCCCACTGCTTGAGGTCCTCTCGAGAACGCATATACAGGGCGCACTAGGTATAAATTAATAAGTAAATGTAAGAAAGTTTGACATTTAAAAAATAAAAGATGTAAAGATTAAGATACCTGAAGACCTGAGATGTAGTCTTGGACTACAGTGAAATCCTGATTTTGCACTGAGGAGCAAATCTGGACAACAGAAGCACCGCAGTAGAGGAACTGCAGCGCCACATCCGCGCTGTCACAGCCGCCCGTTGCCAAAATCGGGAAATCGGGAATCGAATTGGCTATGGCAGAGACCGCCTACAGACCACCAACGGTTAATAAACATTCGGCCGATCAATCAATCAATCGTGTGCGTGCGTGTGCGTGTGCGTGTGACAGAGCAGAAGAGAGAGGTAGATACCCTGAGAGCAACAGGTCTGGTTGCGTTACCAGAAACGCCACCATAGGTGGTTCTCTGAGCAACGCCGACAGCGGGCCAAGCCTCAGTGGAGGGCTTGACCTGCATGAGGCCTGATATCGTGTTGATAGCTGTCACGCCAGTGGCGCCTCCCTCTTTGGCGGCGCGTGCAATTTCGCGAATATCGGTGACGTTGGGGGTCAGCTTAGCAAAGAAGGGCACCGGGCCGCATACTTCCTTGACCCATCTACAGATGTCGCGCACCAACGCTGGCTGCAGAGGTTTAAAGAGAGTCACTAGTTAGTCTCTTATGTACAATCAAAGAGGGCAGTGTGTATGTATGTAGATATATGTACGTTTTGGCCACAGGCAAGTCCCATGCCGCGTTCGCCCATACCATGAGGGCAGGAGAGGTTGAGCTCGAGGGCATCACTGCCGGCCTGGATGGCCTTGTGTGCCAGTTCTTGCCAATCCTCCTTGTTGAAGGAGCACATTATAGACGCTAAGTTGTGCAGACACAACACATTGTAAGCCAACGGTCCACACCGCAAATTGGAGCTGTAGTTGTGAGCTTACCAATTATTACTCGGCCAGGGAAGTCGGCCTTGAGCTCAGTGATAGCTTTTAGCCAGTAGGCCTCCGTTTTCTCAGAGATCAGCTCAATATTAAGGAAGGAGCCCTGGTTGGGACCGAATTTGTGACCACTGGTTGTGCCTCTTACAATACGAGGCGATACATTGGTGACCAAGTCTTTCACCAAGGAGAAAGTCTGTACATGTCCAAATTAGATAGCCACATCAGCAATCGTTTAAAAAAAATACAGAAAGTGGTGGAAGAGATGTATGTATACCTTTGTGACAACGAATCCCCAGCCGGCTTCGAATGAACGGCGAATCATATCAGCTGAGGTTGCAGGAGGCGCGCTGGCGAGGCCAAAAGGATTGGGGAAACGAATTCCTGCCACTTCCACGCTTAGATCCACAGCATCCACCTCTGTATAGAATCCGGGCAACTGGGGTTGTTCGGGTACCATGATTCCTTCACAAGATTACAAAGTCCAAAATGAGTTAGCTAAGTCGCCATATGAGCAATTATAAAACTAATCAGGGAATAAAGAAACCGTGAAGAGACTGGAGGTAGGAATGAATATGCCAGGAAGCAATTTTGCCGTCGTTGACAGCCTCTACAGTGGTGCCGTTGCCCACCATGTCACCACCGCAAAATAGCCACTCGGCCTAAGCCACGTTATCCGCTTAGAGTGAGAATTCCTTTCATGCAAGACAGGCATAAATAATTGAATAGAAAGGAGGAGAAGACGCACCTGGCGAGCTTGCATTGATTGTAAATCAACATCTGCATATCCGTGTTTGGTGAAGGTAAGTGGAGAGAGGGCTTCCCTAACGCTTGCATCAATCTCTGAGCCAAACGCGGATATTACAAAGTCGCACTTGAGACGAATAAATTGGTCTGGTTAAACCCCCAATCCAAATTAATCATAGTTGTTAGTGTTGTGAAAAGAATAAATGCAATATAAGAACAATTAAGTAGACATCGGTACCCTCGTCAATGTGGTAGTGGCCATCGTCGTTAATCTCCATTTTGTAAAGCTCTATACCAACAATGCGGCCATTTTTCACAATGAGCTGCTTGGGCTGCATGTAGGGCAAGAACTCACACCTTTCATCCTTAGCTAGTTCACTCTCCTCAGGAACAGCCTAGAGAAACAATATTCTTCATGTGAGAAACAAAGATTACAGAAAAGGCGATGGCAATATACCCTCATATCTGGTATGCCGCGGCGGAAGGCCACAATGACGCGCTTAGCACCGCAACGGAACGACGATGTGGCACAGTCAAATGCAGTATCTCCTGCTCCAAGTACGACAACTCTGCCCCACAATTCGGGGAGTTCAGACTTGCATGCACAGAGGCCGGGCTTGCTGCCCGCACTCACCTTATTTGTGAATGGTGAATTAGATACGCACGAGCGACAGATAGAAACGTTTGTTTGTACCTTGGGAAGAAAATCCTTTGAAGTATAGTAACCTTCGTTGATTGTTACTCCATCGAAGACATCAACACGTTTGGCCTTTTATTTGATTGGTTTAGTACTCATCAGTCAACAAGTCTGCGTGTGGAAGAAATTACCTGAGGCAAGCCGACTCCGGAGAAGATGGCTTCATATCCGTCCTTATACAAAGATTGAATGGTAAAGTCTCGGCCAAGCTCTTGGCCATAACGTATTTGCACGCCCAGGTCTTTCATGAGAGACAGCTCGAATTCGACAACGCCATAGGGAAGTCGATACTCGGGGATTTCTGTAGAAGACAGTCCTCCAGAGAACTCATTCTTCTCGAATATGGTCACATTAGTATAGCCCATACGAGCCAAAAACGTCGCGCAGCTGATCGACGCAGGTCCGCAACCAACCAACGCCACTTTGGCCCTAAATTGAAATTCTTCGTCAGCACAGTAAAAGACAAACAGACTAATAGTACGTATGGGAGAGAAATTCCGTACTTGTAGCTTTCAGGAAGCTTGGAAAGGTCAAAGCCAGGGGCACGGGTTTGTTTGATGTTCATCTTCTTGAATGTATCAACAGCAAATTGCTGAAGACCGCCAATATTAATGGCTCCCTCTTCAGTTCCATGAAGATTGCAACCACCAACGCACAGGTCCGAGGTGGGGCACACCATACCACATGTTAGGCCCAAGGGATTGTCCGAAAGAATCTGCTTCGCTGCTCCGTAATAATTCTAACATTCCCCCATCCAAAAAAATATAGATTAACATTTCCAATGTATCAAAACTGCTTTTGTTTTAAAACCGTCTTTAGGTACCTTTGTGGCAATGCTTGAAATGAAAGCCTTGATGTCAAGTTGAGTCGGGCATCCCTTTTGGCAAGGAGCATCAGCGCATTTAAGGCAACGGTCAGCCTCAAACAAGGCCCCCCTTTCCGAAAGTGTAGTGGGCTTGATGTCAGAAAAATCTTTCTTAAGGTCACAACCCTGGCAAAAAAAAAGAAAATTTTCGATGATTACAACGTGAGCCTCAAGATTCAAGAAATGAGGATGAGAAAGTGCAGATTACCGTCGAGCAAGTATTGGTGCGTTTCCAATGCTGTTTAACCTTATTGGTCACGCTTGTAGGTTTAAAGTTAACATGCTGCTTGAAGGTGGGATTGAGTGCCAAAATCTAAGATAAGGTAGAAGGTGAAAGAATGCCAAATAGATATGTTAACCATCAATTGAATTTTGATTCAAAGGCAATAATGCTCTCCCCTCTTGGTTTAGGGTTTAGTCTATTATGTTACCTCGATGTCCTTGACAGCAGAGACTTTATATTCGGCTTGCATGGAGTATGTGATGTGATGAAAGATGATATCTCTTTTTCGTCAAAGTGGGGGTGGCAGTGGTGTGGTGGAAGAGGGGGGAGGTAATCGGAAGAAGCGAATTGATCCGGAGAGATCGTAGTCATCTGCAATGTCGACAAGCCTTAAAACAGCAGAGCCTTGTAGCTGCAACGTCCCAAATGCGAAAAGTGAATTAAATTTCATCTAATCTAATTCCATTATCCAACAAATAATCAAACAATTGAGTTAGATTGTCCAATCACTATTAATGCACATTACGTAATTTAAATTCTTTTAATGATAATATTGGTTTTATTTATGCTAATTTATTCGTTTTGATTTATTAGTGGTCCGGATAAATTGTTTCTTTGTTTAAAACCGAATGAGGATTATTTTATTTTATTTTATTTTATTATTATTTGTCGGTGCGAACAAGAGGAAACGTAGTGCCGCTGTCAAGATTAAACAACAACAAACTCGAGGATGCCTCTCTTTCACTCTTGACGGTGCGCATACATAAGGAAGAGAGTGCCCTTGTGATGGTGGTGGGCAGTGAAGAGAAGTAAAGAGAAGAAAGTCTATACGTAGACACCAGTCCACAGGAGAAGGAAAAGTGTGCCAAAGCCAAGGAACACAGATGCCACTGAGGCAATCGAGAGCTCTTTCCAAATGTTCCTTCTCTTGCTTGTTGCTGTGGCTTCATTGCTTGTTGTCATCTCATAGCTACAATACATGTCAAAGAACAACAACAACACATGCAAGAAAGAAAGGGATATGTTGATTTTTTGTTTGGGGGGGGGGGAAGAGAGTAGGATACACGAAAAACCATGTCAAAAAGAAGATGCCCACACCCAATAGGACAACAGAAAGTGTAGGATAGAACGAAATATCGATTGGGGTAAGGTAAGGTTGCATCGCTTTGAGAGAAGCCTAGTGTTCAAGAGAAGGAAAAAGAGGGATAATTGAAATTAATGCGCAGCATACATCACAACGAAAAAAAGTTAAAAATCACAAGGCTTCAAATTGTGATCCGTGTGCTCGCAATCAATGTGTTTCATAGATTCATGGGGTACCATTGGGTGTTCCTTTGAAATTAAGCTTCGTCGATCGAATAATTGGGATGCGCCCTTTATCTATCTATCTCTCCAGTGTGGTGTTGGCAAAGACCCTTACCGCCTTCTTAAGTGGTTTAAATGACCAAAGCCAAGTCAACGGTTTTCGCCATTTTCTTGCGTAGCCACCTTAACATTGTTACATATTTCTGCGAAAACAATTAATGGGCATTTTTTGTCACAATTACCAAAAAAATATAAAAAGGGGAATTTAGGAGGAGGCAACAAGTTGAACTTCACATCACGTAATGGAGGTTGAGCCAACCGCATCTACCACTAGCAACATCGATGAGGGTCTGTACAGCAGGCAGCTGTATGTCCTTAATCATGCAGACATGAAGAAGATCACGTCTTCGGACGTCTTGTTGATTGGTCTCAAGGGTCTGGGAGCAGAGATAGGTAAGTGCTTACACAGTGGCGACTTAAAGTGAGGGTCACCAGTAAGGGGCCAGTGTCTTTTTTTTTGCTGATGCTAGACTGTTTGCAGCAAAGAATTTAATTCTTGCGGGCGTGCGTTCACTCACAATCCATGATGAGGGTCTTGT
>CDFI01099041.1:0-14672 GCA_000826405.1 Acanthamoeba divionensis | reverse complement strand
AATGTTGAAGGATAGTCTGTTCTTGGAAGAGTCCATATGGCCACTCTGAGGAACAACAAAGAAAGGCATGAAAAAGAGAAGTGTACAAACGCAAGAGAGCATGCAGTGGAAAGAAGTGAGAATAAAAGAGTGCACAACAAAGCTCAATAAAGCATGTTGAGCAGATTGCAGGGGGGGGGGGAAATATCCTTAACCTTTGTGCTTCCTTCCATATTTTCTTCACAGACGCTTTACTGAGCTTGCCCTCAAACACTTGCCCTGATTAAGAAGAAAAGTTTGTACCTCACTGTACCACGTCAAGGGCAGCTGCTAGCGAAACCTGGTTTATCTTCAAGAGGATCTTGTGTAGTCACAGTAATGTAGGCAGTGCCATCGTCCTGCTGCACCACAGAAGCGCCCCAATAGACAATATTTGTGTGGCCACCTGCAGTTCTATCAATTTCAATTGCGCATAACAAGTGTTTTAAATGATAGGACATGGCTTGTTGTGTGTGTGACACATACCACTTTCTGCTCTGAAGTGCAAGGAGTGTTCTGGCATAGTAATCAACCAACAACGACAAAATTTGATGTTGAATCTGAGAAGGTTAAATTTTTTCCTGGAAATATGAGGAATCTCAAATTTTTCGAGATACTTTTTTATTTTTATTTTTATTTTTATTTTTATTTTTATTTTTATTTTTATTTGTGTGTTAAGGTCAAGTAAACAAGATTGTGACATGACAAAACCATGGTGAGTGAGCTTGGCACAATCTGTGTATAAAAAAGTGAAGAAAAGTGTGTTTACCATAGTATATTCCTGTAGGGTGAAAAGTTAATTAAGAATTTTTAATATACTTTTTTATCTGTTGTACTTCCATGTGGGTGCCAAGCAAGCCAGATGAAAAACATGAACATAGCCGCTGGTAGAGGCCATTTGGAGGTGTTGCAATGGGCCAACAGTCAAATTGTGCCTTCATGATGCTGGTGAAGAGAACAATGGGATCACCCTTCCATGGTCATGATAGAGATTCAATGAAGAAACAAAAGTCTTATATTGATGTTACTATTCAGAATTAATTCGAATTAATACTCTGTGTGTGGCAAGAGAATGAGCATTCTTCAAGAAGAAGAAGAAGGCCAAAGGTTATGAGCCACCCTTTTTGGCTCTGACCCTCTTCTTCCTTTCCATAGTGCCAGGGGATCTGGGAGGCAGAGGAGGCGGAATGCCACTTCCTCTCATTGAAGGAGGAGGAGAGGGCGAGGGAGCAGATGGAGCAGATGGGTAATCATGGTAAGAAGGTGATGAGACAGATGAGTGGCCCACTTCTGCTGGCTTGGCTTCCTCATACGAGTAGATGCTCTGTTGCCGCTTCTGCAGCACAGACACGGGTTGTTCGCCTTCGCTGATGCAGTCGTCACTTGATTCCTCTTCCTCTTCCTCTTCATTTATAGAAAGGGCTGCTGCGCTGTCATCATCATCTTCACTTGTCTCATCTCCAAATGGATCGGTTACTGGAAGGTAGGAAACAGGAAGGATTAGATACACTGGTGGTGATCATGCTTTGAAATGATATCGTGGGAGTGATTCCTATTTTACCATGGCTCTTCTTGGTTTGTCTAGAAGTGGACGATGTTGTCATGCTAACAACAGTCTGCTGTTCCTGTTGTTTTGCCTTTTGCTTTTCTTCTTCTCTTTCTCTTCTTGCTTCATCTTCGCTGTCTTCAGGGTATGCACTGTCAGAGTAGGCCACGTTGGGTGGTAGGAACATCTTGTTCTCCAAATTTTGCAAGTGTTGTGGAATAGAGCAGCCAAGAGAAACATCCAAGAAGGTCTTTGGTGGCTGCATAGAAGAACGTAGCAAAAACAGAGAAGTAGGAATTAACAAAAGAAGAAAAGTGTTTTCTTTCTTGGTGAGTAAATTGAGATCACGATCAAATAGATATGGTGGATAAAAAGAGGCACCTTAATGAGAGGATATAACGTGGCGGGACCCCTCCTTGATGTTTGTGTATGTATCACTTTCTTTCTGTAGTTTTCTGCCTCTGGATGGGGATGACCGGCTCTGTTAGACAACAGGTAGTGTTGTATCTCAATCAAGATTTGCCTCAACCATTCTCTACGCGTAGGATTGAGTGCCTTTATGGCACTGTCATAGTCTGCCCAGGGAAGACTCATTTCTTGCAGGGTTGCATTCTTCCTTTCTTGTAGCACAGCCAAAATGAGGTGCCAACCAGCTAAGCCTATGTGATTATCGTCCACCTCAATGTGCAACAGAGTGTTGTTGCAGCGCATATAGTTTGCCAAAACCGATGCACCAGTGTCTCCTATCTTGTTGGAACTAATGTTCAGGTAGAGCAGATTCTTGTTGCTCTTAATGCCATCCAAGAAGGGTATCACAATTTTCCCAAAGCCAGAAGCGATGCTGAGAGACTTGAGAGATGTCATTGTATTAACAAGGGACGTGAGAGCTGATGACATTCTGTCTCCACTCTCTGAGCTGCACGACCTTAAGCAGTCATCAAGAACTAATGTTGACAGCACTTCGGTCTGTGAAAGAACCAAGCCTTGAAGGAGACCTGGCATCAACCAAGAGAGAAAGGAATATTAGAAAGGCCATCTAACTAACTAACTAACTAAAACTTGCTCACCTATCATGCCCATCTCTTTCAAGTTGTTTCCAGAGAGATCAAGAAGGCTGATGTTCCTGGACACGATTATGGCTGAGATAATACCCTCTGCCTCTTTGTCAGTTATATTGTTGTGTGCCATCCTTAACTCCACCTTCTTGAGGTTTGGGTTAGTTCCTATTGTCAACATCACTTGCTCAGGAGCACTGTAAATCAGAGAACACAGAAGAACAGAGAAAGCTTTAGTAGATGACTGCTAGAGCAGAAAGTTGAATCCGAGGCAGCAAAAATAACATTGATTACTCACCTGCCCACAAGACCACAGCTAGATACATTTAGTTTCTGTGTAAGAGAGAGAACAGTAAGGAAAAACCAAAGACAACTGCAGGGATTAAAAGTGGCATCATTAAGAGAGAGAGATACCTCGAGCTTCTTTGCGTTATCTAAGAAACTACAAAGGACTTTGGAGAGAGAGACGTCCTCAGCCTGGACCAGCTTGTTTTCAGAGATATCCAACTCGGTGATTCCAATCGAACGAAGAGCGGAACAGAGAACGCATATCATGTTGGCTTTTGTGCCTGCCATCTTCAAGACTCTTTAAAGAGAACAGTTGGAAACACATGTATAAACATTCTTGGCCCAAATGTTGTGTCTTCTCTTTTATGTCTGCTTGTTACCTCAGCCTAGAAACTTCTTTTATGGCAGACAACCATTTCTCGATAGCGGCTGATGACTCAACATCAAAGATGTTGTACGAAAGGTCCAGCTCCTCAATAGTTAGGGATAGCGCGGGGTGTTTCATTAAACAGCAAAACAAACTCGTAAGGCCTAGAAAGAAAGTGATAAAAGTTGGGTTCAATAATATGGAGTGTTTATGTTTAAACATGCATTTTGTGTTACCTTTGCTTTTAATATTACAATCGCTCAAGTTTAGTATTTTTATGGCATGTGTGAATGTCATTAGGCCAGGGAAGCAGAGATTCTGTGGACCCTTGTTGCCTAAAGACATATTGTCATTGTTAAAATCTAGAGCTTAAATCATGATTTCGTTTCTGAACGGGTTACCAAGATAGTTCTGAGACAAGTCGATAACTTGCAAGCGGTTGTTTTTGTTGTCAGCAAGGGCCTGGCCAAGTTCTTTCATCCATACTTTGTTTTTACTTACATCAGAAAGTACTAACTTGCTCAGAGTCCTGAAATAAGAGGTAAATGCGTTATCACCTGCAGCTCTTCCACTCTTTTCATTTCCTTGAAACATATTGAGGCAGTAATACATACTTATTATAGCGAAATACATCAGCAAAAAGGCTCATATCCTCACGGGTCATGGAAGAGTGGCATAGAATCAAGCCTCTAAAATACATGTTGTGATTGAGCGCTGCAATCATGGGAGCTATGTCCAATGTCTTGTTGAGATCTGTCTTCACACTCTGCAGTGAAATACATACATGATTATTTAGAATGCTGAAAAGAGGGCACGGGCTGAAACGCGAGTATGAAAGCATCACCATAATAGGAAATTGGTTAAGGTCTAGATCATAGTTTTTTTCATCGGATAGGGAAGTCACAAATGTAACTAATTCCTTACAGACAGGCTTTTGCAAATAGGAACAGTAAGCTTTGTAAGTGTCCACGTAGCCGCACGCCGGTCCAGAATCTAATAATGTGTGAAGAATTAGTGTGTGTGGTTGTGGTTGTGGTTGCTCATGAAAGAGTGGTTCAAAAAGGGTAACCCACCTTCTCCTATTTCTGGCATCCTGAAGTAAATGCAAAAAATATTCATCACCCCAAATGACATACACCAATGAGGACATACATTCGCATTTGCTCCTCATGAAAACAGCTTAAACAACCACAAAGAGACGTACATATCTTGAGACACATGACAGACATATCTCTCAGAAGGAGGAAAGCCCTGTGTTATGCGATCATATGATGCCCTGAACTGAGTCAGCAGTGCCATGATAGAGTCTGTACAGTGTGTATAAGAAAAATGAGAACAGTGAAGGGAACCAAAAGGAGAAAGAAGACGCTTAAGAGAGGGAATTAAGTACCAGCATCTGACTGGAACACCAGTTGCACTCTCTTTTGTTTGTTCTGAAACTCAAAGGAGAGCTATTGGAGGCAAAGTGTTAAGGCGTTAAGTTTCAGTGAGAGATAGGAAACAAGGTTACTGACATTGAGAGGGAAATGATTACTTCAGAAGGACTGTTAGCCCTAACATCTTTGATATCAAAGTAGTGTACATTTTTTGTAATCTGGTGGTTAAGGAAAAAAGCAGTGAGCAAAGGGGGGAACGAAGGAATTAGATTGTGTGGTGGAACGGAAAGAGGGCGACACTGACCTGTGGCTTTTTTGAATTCTTTACAGAGAGGAGCCTGTAGTCAGTGATGACAACAACCCGCTTTTGACCCTTCTTGCCTTTCAGCTGATGCATGGGGAGCATGAACCTGGCCACGAGTTTTGCCCCCTCGCCCTTGGCTTTGGATCTCTTGCATACTGCCCTAATGCGATCTTGGAGGTATCATCAACTTATTCTGTTGTGAAAGAAGAACAGGGGCGAGGGGAGGGAATCAATATATACCTTTCTCAAGCTCTGTCAAATCTTGCATATCTTGTAGATATCAGAAACAACAACAAACAAGAAGATTAATGTCAAAAGAAGAAGGCTCAGAAGCAATTGCTGCAGCACTGTTTTGTTTTGAGAGCTGTTTCCAAGTGTTGTTCTCTCTCTCTCTCAGGAGCCTATTCCAAAAGTCGTTGTTCTCAGGAGGCAACCACAAACTGAGAATCGATGGACGAATCAGATTTCAGAAATTAATTCATTTTATGAAATATGATTCGTTCCGGACTTTGGGATTGCTTCCTCGGAACGGCAACTTCAAACCAACTGAACTTAGTAGCAGTGACCTTTTTTTTTCTCTCTCCTATTTTCATGAATCATTCAAAATGAGTCACCAAGAAAGAGACAAAAAGAAGAACTTTGAAAGGAGTGAGTGAAGGCAATTATTCCACACTTTGGTCCAAAAACTTCTAGAGAATCTGGAAGAGATGCGGATACTTCTGGATTATTATAGAAAAATCTCTTCCTTTAAAATCGCACTAATTCTAGATATTTCTAGGAACTGTTTTTTGTCGCATTAATTCTAGAACTTTCTGGAACAGTCCATCAGTTTGATTGATGATCAATCAAAGCAGAACCGATCAAAGGGGCCTCAAAACGAAAAAACAATGGATAGTCAACAAATGCTGTCACGCCTTTCCTCACCTCAGATGAAACCTCTGACAATAGGCCAGATTCATCCAGTCTCACGTCTGCCCAGCACTGGGCCAGTGCTGCTGGCTCTCTCTGTTTCCTGCAAGTGCAACAAACAAGCCACTTTGTTATTTTTAGCCAAGGACACCAGTTACTTGGCAGCATGTCTGGCCAGGGCCTGAAACAATATTTGGACCCTCCTGTGTTGTTGTTGTGGATGCTCTTCTTCGCCACCTCGTTCACACCAAGTAAGTTTTCCAACAATGCAACAAACCTGCTCTTCTCTTCTGTTCTAATTTCTTTCTTTTGGTGTTTTTGGTGGAAGTGGAGGGCATCTGCGTTGCTGGAGGTGGTGGCGGTCATTTGAAGGATCTGTTCGACGCCTTGGCCACAGCCTACAAATTTACCAGAGACACTGTGAACATAAAGGTGAAAACTCTTCTGCCTTGCATTATCCAGAGAGGAGAGCAGAGAGAGGATGTGGGCTTTTGGCTTTCAGCTGCAGTAGCCGGCTCAGCCAGGATTGTGCTTCCTCTAATATTTAGTGATGTTGTTTAGTACACTGTACAGAGCACTGCGAACGCAGTGAAGAATTACCAAGCCGGACTCATAGATTGGGCGAGCACTGACATAGCGCTCCCACCCAGCATGAGCCAGGATCTCATCCAAATTCCCATGGTTGCCTCAGCCATAGTCATTACATACAATATTCCTAGCCTAAGTCTAAACTCTAGTGACCCTCAAATGGTACTGTAGGAACTTCCCCTATATATTTCTTTTATTCAACCCTCTTTTTTATCTGCCAGGTCTTGGATGGTCAGACCCTGGCGAATATATGGGCTGGCGATATCACTTCATGGGATGATGAAGCAATACGGAATCTCAATCCCTCTATCGCGTCCAAGCTTCCAAATGCAACAATCAAACTTGCTTTTTATTCTGGCCCTCCACTTGGATTGTTCGGTGTTATCACCAGTGCCTTGTGTTCCATAAGTCAAGACCATTTTGAGAAAGAATTCATGCAAGCAGGACAGAAGATGGCATACATGAAACCTGCTCTTGCTGGAAATGCTATTGGATTCCCTGATGAACAAATGAAATTTTCTTGGGCTCAGGTATCTTTCACAAAGAGATCTAGAAGAGTATCTCTATCTAACGCTTTGTTTCACAATCAGGAAACAGCATTCTCAATGACATACATGAATCTTAAAGATGCCATTTCGAGGAAAATTTCCTATGTCCAAATGATCAACCAAGCAGGAAACACTGTAAAGCCAACTCCTGACTCGGTACGAGCGGCCATGAACGATTACAGAGATTCCCTCTCTTCAACGGATCTCTCAATTAACATTGTAAATGCACCTGGGCGAGACAGTTGGCCACTTTCTTGTATCTCCTATATCACCATATCCAGGGATATCAACGAAACAGATTGTTCAGTTATTGATGAGCTATTGATGTGGATTAGTTGGAGCCAGCTGAATGACCAGGCTATGCTAACAGCAAACAATTTTGGGCATATATCGCTTTCTGTTGGATGGAAAAGAAGATTGAGTGATGCAATAGGCACCATCAAATGCAAAGGGGAAAAAGTATTCTCCTCAGCAGTGTTGATAGGTTTTGGTGGATCTTTTCCTGCTTTTATGACTTGGGCCAGTGAATATGACTCCAGATCTTTTAAAATGAAATACTTCTCTAATGGCAGCACCCCTGGATCTATTGCACAAATGATTGCAGGTACTCAGTTGTGGTCATTGTTCCTTAGAAATTTCTTTAATTGCCTCTCACCTTGGGTACGTATGTCACTGCAGGAGACGTTGATTTTGGAGTAGTAGGCATAGGGTTATCCCCAGAGGAACAAAGGAAAATGCCTGACGTTGTTGTCCAGCCTATGATGAGCTACGCAGTAAGTTGTGGATATAATGTAAGTTTCTCTTTCCCTTGTTCTTTCTGGTTGGTTTGCAAACATCTTTGTGTTACAGATTCCAGAGCTTGGCCTGAATAATAGTGTAGTAATGGACATGCAAACAATCTCAGACATCTATTTAAATAAGATCACTCGATGGAACCATAGGAATATTACAGCTCTGAACCCTAACCTGCAGATGCCTGACCAGCCCATTATTGTAACCGTACAAATGAATAGCTCTGCGGTTACTTCTCTCTTATCAAAAATGCTCAGTATTGTGCCTGAATTCAAACAATTGGTAACTATTTTCTTTCTGTTATTAACTTTTGTTGTCGTTTAGACTGATATATCACCCCCTCAAGGTTGGAGAAGGAACTTTACTAACATTCCCAGTGCAGTCCACCGACCGATGGCGTCCTGTACATTTAAGCCAAGTAGTTTCTGATTTGACAACCACTACATATTCCATGGGCTGGTGGTATTCCTTTCTTTTTGAAGAAGCAAGGTAAGAGGTCCCGTATTTTGCTTAGCCTTAGTATTCACATATTTGACTGGTACACGTGTAGGGAATTGGGAATTATGACATTGATCAATGTTGCAGGACAGAAAGTTCGTGCCACAACTGAATCTGTGCTTTCTGCAGCCCAAGACTTTGCTGATACTCCTTCCAAATATGAGCTAGTCAATGGTTCGTTCGCTATCAATAGTAGAGCAAACACGAACGTTTACACTTTTTATCTCTTATCTTGGCAATACAGGTCCAGGTGTTCACAGCTACCCTTTAGTCACCTACAGCTCAATATTGCTACATACAAGGAATATGAAAAACTGCATTAAGGCAAAAGGACTAGTTGATTGGATCTATTGGACTCAGACCAGTCCTGTAGCTGATAAAGCTGCTTCAGAGTATGTGCCCTATTTTGTCTCTAGTTACAGTGTCTTACTCTAACGACTGATATAAACAGGAGAGCAGCCTCCTCGGTGGCCGCTCGAGCCAAAGCTATTCATATGCGCCTATTAAGTATACTTGTAAACACAACATGCCATGGACAGCCCGTCAGTTCTCTGTATGGATGTGTGCAAGATGGCTTGTTGTGTTCAGATAATGGAACGTGTGTGGAAGGTAAATGCTCATGCAACACAGATAGGGCAGGACAGTTTTGCCAATTTTTGGTTTCAGATTCCAACACAAGCTCTGATTCATTGGCGATTGCACTTGGTAAGTTATTATGTGCCTCTCACACATGGTTGTCATACGCTACTGCCTTGGTATTATTGACTGGGAATCTGAAGATAGTAATGGCAACTAATACTCCTTAGAGGAGAAAACATTTACTCATTTATTTTAAAATTCCTGTGCAGGTTTATCCATTCCATTTTCCTTGGTAGTACTTCTCATGTGTTGTACTGTTGGACTTATACTCTATTTGCGAAAATCAAAGAAAAAACCTGACTGGTTTGATTCATCTATATTGCAATATTAATGAGCTCATCCTATTCCTTTGTTTAATATGACTCTCTTTAACTATTCAGGGAAATAGACATTAGAGAGCTCGAAATGGGTGAGATATTAGGTGTTGGAGGTTATGGAGAAGTGCACAAGGCACTGTGGAAAGGAACAGAAGTAGCAGTGAAGACTATGGCCTCTGAAAGGATTACCAAACAAATGAAGCGAAACTATGTGGAAGAGGTAATTTGCTCAATAATTATTTTGTTTCAATGTTTAACGATAATATTGTGGCCACAGGTGCAGGTGATGACAGCTCTGAGGCATCCCAATGTTATCCTCTTCATGGCAGCATCAATCAAGCCTCCCCATTTATGCATTGTGATGGAATACATGGCCCTCGGCTCTCTATTTAGTGTAAATACATCCCCTTTCTGTTAGTTTTGTTATTCAAGAGTATAATGAGACCTTAATAATGTTTAGCTGCTTCACGACGAGATGATAGAAGCAATGCCATACAGCTTAAAAATAAAATTGGCTTATCCAGCATCAAAGGGGATGCATTTCTTGCACTCTTCAGGTATAACGATTATAACTGTATCATAAAAAACATGTGAAATAACGAAATTTCGCTATACTAGGAATTGTGCACAGGGACCTCAAATCTCTTAACATTTTACTGGATTCCAAGTGGAATGTTAAGGTATTAAACACACTTGAAAGAGAAGTAGAATTCATAAGTTGTATTGGTTAAATTATTTCGTTATAAAGGTGAGTGACTTTGGGCTGACCAAATTCAGAGACAATTTAAAAGAGGACTCTTCAAGGGAAATCCAAAAAAGCATTCAGTGGACAGGTAGCAATTGATTTATTCTTTTACTCCAATATCAGAGTTGACATGATTGTTCTTTTTAACTCAGCTCCTGAAGTACTTTCCGAGTCTTCCAACATAGACCTGTGCGCCTCCGATGTCTATAGCTTCGGTATGATGGATCATACACCTTTGTTAATTTAGTTATCAACTAATTTGAGTTATAAAAGGAATTATTATGTGGGAGCTTCTAACAAGAGAACAGCCATATCTTGGCATGAGGTAAAAGCTCTGGTTTTATATTAATTTGATTGATGCTAAATTAATTCACAACTTCTTTAGCCCAGCAGCAGTGGCCATTGCGGTGTTACGAGATGGGTTAAGGCCATCTGTTAACGAAGATTTAGATGTGACACAAGACTATGTTGAACTGATGACCTCATGCTGGCATGAAGACCCCACTATAAGGCCCTCATTCTTGGTAAGCAAATCCATTCAGAACTTTGCCAAAGATCACTGGGTTTTGTTTTCCTAACGGATGTTTCTTTTCACAGGAGGTAATGAGCCGATTAAGTGGGATGTTGGGTCACTATTCATCAGAGTTCATTCTATCAAAATCAAGTGCCTCTGATCACTCAGGTACTGGACCTGTCTTGCATAAATAAATGATTGGTCATGTCTAGGTTCTAAAATTGTCTATTCATATTTCAGGCAGCCGAGCCGAAGTTGAAACTACTATTGTATTCACAGATATCACTGAGGCTGCGAGTTTATGGGAACAAGACGCAGTTGCAATGGCTCAAGCCACTGTTCTTCATAATAGAATACTGAGGGACTTAATAGGACGCCATCAGGCAAGTTGTGGTGCATGGACAATATTCATATATGCTAACGAAAGTAATACAACTCAGGGAGAGGAGGTAATATTCACAAGAGAAGACCATGGAGGAGAGGGTTCATTTTGTGTGGCATTTGGTGATCTGATGGATGCCCTCCAATGGTGCATGGATGTGCAGTTACAACTTCTTCAAGCTCCCTGGCCTGAAGCAATCCTCACACATTTGGTTGAGGAGGGACATTCAGGGTGACTGGAACTGCTAATCATTTTCTCAAATAATTATCAGCGCTAATGCACATGATCATTCACAAAAAGCAGCGCGAAGTTTAGAGGACTAAGGGTGAGTATGGGAGTGCATATTGGATTCCCAACAGTGGCCAGAAATGTAATGTGGAGAAAGAATGCTTACACTGGGGCTTCAGTATGCATCGCTGCCCATCTTACAGCATTAGCCCGTGGAGGACAGGTATGTCTCTTGAATGATGAAAGCACATGCTTCTCTCTCTCTCTGCTCTCTTACCACACCACACCACACCACACCACACCTCCAGGTTCTTCTATCTGAGGAGGTTTGCAAGAAGGTGAAGGAACCGCACCTTAGGCACTTAATACAATTTTTAGGCAAATCTGAATGCCCTTCTCCCCAAGGTACAACATTGTTGAATCTTTAACAAAATTAAAGATATTATCTCTTCATGTTTGTGCTAATCATCGTAGTAGGGACAATGCGAGTATTTGAACTTAAGGTGAAAGGTTTGGAGGATCGCTCCTTCGGTGATATTGTATGCCTGTCTGCCAAGAAAAGGGTTCAAAGTGTCAACACGGAGAGGAACATAAGTTCTGGTACCACCTGACCTTACCCTCACCTTGAACATTCAGATCTTCTAAAACTGTACACAATATAAGACCTATCTTTAGATCTTTCTCTGTCAGATTCAATTTCACAAGAGGAAGTGAAGGCAGCTGAGCAAAGGGTGATTTGCAGGGAGGACTTCTTGGTCTCAAGCGCAAACTTGTGCCGTTGGATAGTTGATGCTAGTGAAATTGAAATTGTGGGCATGCAGGTCGTTCCACCTCTCACTCATGTTTATGCAAGAGGGGGAAATACTATGCTTAACTCTTTGTTGCAGGTGGGCATGGGCAGCTTTGGAATTGTGTATAAAGGTAAATGGCATGGAATAGATGTCGCAGTAAAGAGGTTCATCAATCAGAGTATGCATGAAAATCGAATGTTGGAATTCCGCACAGAGATGGCTCTCTTCTCTCAATTATCACATCCCAACGTTGTCCGTGTCATCGGTTCTGCTCTCACCATTTGCATTATTAATCAGTTGAATGAATTCCTCAAGACGTGTGAGCCCGCGCTAATCCTCATCAACTCAGGTGTGTGCCTGAAGAAACCAAATTTAGGCATAGTAACAGAGTTTGTCAAACGTGGCAGCTTGAGAGACATCCTCATGAACACGTCCATCAAATTGTCGTTCAAATGGAAAGTGGAACTGTTACACGGAATAGCGTCTGGCCTGGCCTATCTTCACTCTTTTAAGCCTAAGATTATTCATGGAGACCTCACACCATCCAATATTCTGGTTACCTGAACTACACTCACCTAGTTGGTTTCTTATGCATAGAACTGATTAGTATAATTCCCTCATTAGGTGGATGAGAATTGGAATGTCAAAGTGTCGGACTTTGGATTTGCGTATATCAAACAGGAGAATGCCACAATGACACGCTGTGGTGTACCTGTCTGGACAGGTAAAATCATAGGTTTGTTAGGTACGACGATAGCTATCAGATCTAACAAGGATCTTTATCACACTATCCTTCAGCTCCAGAGATAATGCAAGGTGAGAAATTCTCAACAGAGAGTGATGTGTACAGCTTTGGGATCGTTATGTGGCAGGTCAGTGGCTCTCTCTACATACAAATGCTTTAGAGAGCCCTCTACGATAGAGATCGTAGAGATGAGGTACTAACATCTCTCTTGTGAATTGGTGGTTGCCAAAGCTGGCGACTAGAAAGGATCCCTATGCTGGTCGCAACTTCATGAGCATCTCTCTAGGCGTGATTGAAGGCCAGCGTCCTCAGGTGCCCACATTTAACCCTTCCCTGGCTGACTGTCTCTTCCCCCTTTTTGTCCATCCATCCATTTGCTCTTCTCATCTGTTGTTGTTGTGCACAGGAGCCAGCACACTGTCCCAAGGAGTTCATAAAGCTGATGAAGAAGTGCTGGCATGGTAATGCTGCCAAGCGGCCGTCTATGGAGCAAGTAGTGAAAGCTCTCCAACAGATGATCAGTGGACAAGAGGAGCTTGAATGCCCAAGCAGCAGCAGGAGGGAAGGCATTGTCTAGAGGATCAAAAATGCAAATGTTTGCAAACAAGAGAGAGCAGAGAGGAGAGAGAGCAAATTTTGTACAGTTTTGTATGTATTTAAATAAAATGTGTGTAGGGGTGGGGTTCATGATGATTGAAGAAGAACAGATTCATATAAGTGCTGGAGATTAAAAAAAGTTAACTAAAGCAAGCTCAATGTTGTTCTGATATATATATAGTGACTATGTCAACTTCATCCAAAGAGTAGGGCTGGTACTTCTATGTAGTGTGTGTGTGTGAGGTACTTATCTTTGCTCATTCATTAATTGTTTACAAAAAACCTTTTATCTTGTCACATAGATAGATTGAGAGTGATGATGCAAACTATAAAATTAAACATCAAACTTTCTTACACAAAAGCCAAAGTGGGTCAATTGACATCAAATCAAGTCTAATCTTATCACTACAATCTATCTGTTCTTGGCTTTTGGCCCACTGTTCCACCTTCAAATGGCCATTGTTAAAAGCAACTTTAGATATATTCATTACCTTGATTAATGTTGTTGGAAATTTTACATTTATATTAATTATAAATATTTAGTAATAAAATAAAAAAAGCTATGACCTTGTTTTAATCTCTTCTTTTATTGGTTCTTTTATTGTAACTTGCCTTGGAATGTAATTGAAAAAAAACATTCTTAACTTTTTAAAAAAAAGCTATGACATTGTTTTAGATGAGATTAGGTTGACATAGCTCTTATTGATTATAGTGCCTGGTGTTACTTAAGTATAATAAATAAGTAAACAGAGCCAGGCCACCCAACAGACATCTCAAAAGTCATTTGGGACACCTTGTAAAAAGTAGACAGCTCTCAACTGTATAGGAAAAGAGATTTTAACTATTGGTCCAAGAAAAAGAAGAAGAGAAGAGAAGAATTAAATGACTTTTATTTAGATATTCTTAAGTTAAGGTAGCTTTTTTAAAATTAAAAAGTTTTTGATGGATCTTCATACATCAAAATTCTTCACATTCCAATGGCCACTTCCAATGTGCAGGTGCATTCTGGTCCAGATGGGTGGAACCAAATGTTCACACTCACACTCACACCTCTTTGCAGACATATGCATCTGTTGTGTGGTGGTGGTGGTGGTGGTGGGGTGGCAATGGTTGGCCCATTGCCACCATGGTGGCATTGTTCATGTGCTCCTGGGGCAGAGGATTGTACACGTAGCCAGGGAAGGGCGCGACGTGACCAGTCATCCCTTGATAGACAACAGGCTGAGGGCCAGCCACAGGCATGAAACCGTACGGCGCATTCACTGGTGTCACTTCTGCAAGAAGAAGAAGAAGAGAACAAACGTTTGTTAATGATAAATTAATGTCTTGGTTTGTTTTGTGGTTTCTCAATGATGATGGTGGGTGTGGTTGTGTGGTTGTGTGGTTGTGTGGTTGTGTGGTTGTGTGGTTGTGTGGTTGTGTGGT
>CDFI01099040.1:0-14659 GCA_000826405.1 Acanthamoeba divionensis | reverse complement strand
AGAGAAACGGCATTTCACGTTTCTTCTTTTGGTTCTCTGACACAGTGACGAACCTAAAGCTTTTAAGAATTGTTGTTGTTGCAATACTACGCAGCATTTAGATCTTTCTCAACAACAACAACAACGTGCAATGGACAGACAACAGCTTTTGCAAGCGACCCCTACTTCTGGAACGAGTGTGCAGGTGGACCTGAAGGGATTTTGGGACAGACACTTTGAAGAAGACTTGCCTTTCCTTCTCACTGGCAGGGTAATCAGGATGCTTTGACCAATTTAAATCCATCAAAACGTTAACTAATTCTAGTTGCCTTTGTAGGTGCCCCCTGAGAGATATGCCCAAACAATCAGGCGCCTGAATGAGCTCTGGAAGGGAGCAGCGGTCTATCGCAGCGCCATTCTGGGCATTGTGTTGGGCCAGCTCGTGCTAACCGTTTTGATGGTCTGGTTTCTTATTGTCTACAATGCCTTCTGGTGGATTGCCTTTGAAGCCCTTATCATTTTGGGAACCTTCTTTACTGTCTTCTTCGCGATCATGTGGCGCATCAAGGTACACATACACTACACACACACTACACACACACTACACACACACTACACACACTACACACACTACACACACACTACACACACGAGAGAGAGCAGAGAAGATCGCTGCTCACTGTTCTCTGCATACCAGCTTCGTCGCTCAGTGGACGACTTCTTGAGAGAGGAGAATGCCAGCTACTACAACACTGTTGGCGTGAACATTAGACTCCATATATTGTATCGTCAATGGGCTCTCGCTGTTGACATCCTTCAGTACAATTCTGCTGCCATCCATGTCAGCCCCTACCGTACGGGTTTCCCACACAACCACACAACCACACAACCACACAACCACACAACCACACAACCACACAACCACACAACCACACCCACCATCATCATTGAGAAACCACAAAACAAACCAAGACATTAATTTATCATTAACAAACGTTTGTTCTCTTCTTCTTCTTCTTGCAGAAGTGACACCAGTGAATGCGCCGTACGGTTTCATGCCTGTGGCTGGCCCTCAGCCTGTTGTCTATCAAGGGATGACTGGTCACGTCGCGCCCTTCCCTGGCTACGTGTACAATCCTCTGCCCCAGGAGCACATGAACAATGCCACCATGGTGGCAATGGGCCAACCATTGCCACCCCACCACCACCACCACCACCACACAACAGATGCATATGTCTGCAAAGAGGTGTGAGTGTGAGTGTGAACATTTGGTTCCACCCATCTGGACCAGAATGCACCTGCACATTGGAAGTGGCCATTGGAATGTGAAGAATTTTGATGTATGAAGATCCATCAAAAACTTTTTAATTTTAAAAAAGCTACCTTAACTTAAGAATATCTAAATAAAAGTCATTTAATTCTTCTCTTCTCTTCTTCTTTTTCTTGGACCAATAGTTAAAATCTCTTTTCCTATACAGTTGAGAGCTGTCTACTTTTTACAAGGTGTCCCAAATGACTTTTGAGATGTCTGTTGGGTGGCCTGGCTCTGTTTACTTATTTATTATACTTAAGTAACACCAGGCACTATAATCAATAAGAGCTATGTCAACCTAATCTCATCTAAAACAATGTCATAGCTTTTTTTTAAAAAGTTAAGAATGTTTTTTTTCAATTACATTCCAAGGCAAGTTACAATAAAAGAACCAATAAAAGAAGAGATTAAAACAAGGTCATAGCTTTTTTTATTTTATTACTAAATATTTATAATTAATATAAATGTAAAATTTCCAACAACATTAATCAAGGTAATGAATATATCTAAAGTTGCTTTTAACAATGGCCATTTGAAGGTGGAACAGTGGGCCAAAAGCCAAGAACAGATAGATTGTAGTGATAAGATTAGACTTGATTTGATGTCAATTGACCCACTTTGGCTTTTGTGTAAGAAAGTTTGATGTTTAATTTTATAGTTTGCATCATCACTCTCAATCTATCTATGTGACAAGATAAAAGGTTTTTTGTAAACAATTAATGAATGAGCAAAGATAAGTACCTCACACACACACACTACATAGAAGTACCAGCCCTACTCTTTGGATGAAGTTGACATAGTCACTATATATATATCAGAACAACATTGAGCTTGCTTTAGTTAACTTTTTTTAATCTCCAGCACTTATATGAATCTGTTCTTCTTCAATCATCATGAACCCCACCCCTACACACATTTTATTTAAATACATACAAAACTGTACAAAATTTGCTCTCTCTCCTCTCTGCTCTCTCTTGTTTGCAAACATTTGCATTTTTGATCCTCTAGACAATGCCTTCCCTCCTGCTGCTGCTTGGGCATTCAAGCTCCTCTTGTCCACTGATCATCTGTTGGAGAGCTTTCACTACTTGCTCCATAGACGGCCGCTTGGCAGCATTACCATGCCAGCACTTCTTCATCAGCTTTATGAACTCCTTGGGACAGTGTGCTGGCTCCTGTGCACAACAACAACAGATGAGAAGAGCAAATGGATGGATGGACAAAAAGGGGGAAGAGACAGTCAGCCAGGGAAGGGTTAAATGTGGGCACCTGAGGACGCTGGCCTTCAATCACGCCTAGAGAGATGCTCATGAAGTTGCGACCAGCATAGGGATCCTTTCTAGTCGCCAGCTTTGGCAACCACCAATTCACAAGAGAGATGTTAGTACCTCATCTCTACGATCTCTATCGTAGAGGGCTCTCTAAAGCATTTGTATGTAGAGAGAGCCACTGACCTGCCACATAACGATCCCAAAGCTGTACACATCACTCTCTGTTGAGAATTTCTCACCTTGCATTATCTCTGGAGCTGAAGGATAGTGTGATAAAGATCCTTGTTAGATCTGATAGCTATCGTCGTACCTAACAAACCTATGATTTTACCTGTCCAGACAGGTACACCACAGCGTGTCATTGTGGCATTCTCCTGTTTGATATACGCAAATCCAAAGTCCGACACTTTGACATTCCAATTCTCATCCACCTAATGAGGGAATTATACTAATCAGTTCTATGCATAAGAAACCAACTAGGTGAGTGTAGTTCAGGTAACCAGAATATTGGATGGTGTGAGGTCTCCATGAATAATCTTAGGCTTAAAAGAGTGAAGATAGGCCAGGCCAGACGCTATTCCGTGTAACAGTTCCACTTTCCATTTGAACGACAATTTGATGGACGTGTTCATGAGGATGTCTCTCAAGCTGCCACGTTTGACAAACTCTGTTACTATGCCTAAATTTGGTTTCTTCAGGCACACACCTGAGTTGATGAGGATTAGCGCGGGCTCACACGTCTTGAGGAATTCATTCAACTGATTAATAATGCAAATGGTGAGAGCAGAACCGATGACACGGACAACGTTGGGATGTGATAATTGAGAGAAGAGAGCCATCTCTGTGCGGAATTCCAACATTCGATTTTCATGCATACTCTGATTGATGAACCTCTTTACTGCGACATCTATTCCATGCCATTTACCTTTATACACAATTCCAAAGCTGCCCATGCCCACCTGCAACAAAGAGTTAAGCATAGTATTTCCCCCTCTTGCATAAACATGAGTGAGAGGTGGAACGACCTGCATGCCCACAATTTCAATTTCACTAGCATCAACTATCCAACGGCACAAGTTTGCGCTTGAGACCAAGAAGTCCTCCCTGCAAATCACCCTTTGCTCAGCTGCCTTCACTTCCTCTTGTGAAATTGAATCTGACAGAGAAAGATCTAAAGATAGGTCTTATATTGTGTACAGTTTTAGAAGATCTGAATGTTCAAGGTGAGGGTAAGGTCAGGTGGTACCAGAACTTATGTTCCTCTCCGTGTTGACACTTTGAACCCTTTTCTTGGCAGACAGGCATACAATATCACCGAAGGAGCGATCCTCCAAACCTTTCACCTTAAGTTCAAATACTCGCATTGTCCCTACTACGATGATTAGCACAAACATGAAGAGATAATATCTTTAATTTTGTTAAAGATTCAACAATGTTGTACCTTGGGGAGAAGGGCATTCAGATTTGCCTAAAAATTGTATTAAGTGCCTAAGGTGCGGTTCCTTCACCTTCTTGCAAACCTCCTCAGATAGAAGAACCTGGAGGTGTGGTGTGGTGTGGTGTGGTGTGGTAAGAGAGCAGAGAGAGAGAGAAGCATGTGCTTTCATCATTCAAGAGACATACCTGTCCTCCACGGGCTAATGCTGTAAGATGGGCAGCGATGCATACTGAAGCCCCAGTGTAAGCATTCTTTCTCCACATTACATTTCTGGCCACTGTTGGGAATCCAATATGCACTCCCATACTCACCCTTAGTCCTCTAAACTTCGCGCTGCTTTTTGTGAATGATCATGTGCATTAGCGCTGATAATTATTTGAGAAAATGATTAGCAGTTCCAGTCACCCTGAATGTCCCTCCTCAACCAAATGTGTGAGGATTGCTTCAGGCCAGGGAGCTTGAAGAAGTTGTAACTGCACATCCATGCACCATTGGAGGGCATCCATCAGATCACCAAATGCCACACAAAATGAACCCTCTCCTCCATGGTCTTCTCTTGTGAATATTACCTCCTCTCCCTGAGTTGTATTACTTTCGTTAGCATATATGAATATTGTCCATGCACCACAACTTGCCTGATGGCGTCCTATTAAGTCCCTCAGTATTCTATTATGAAGAACAGTGGCTTGAGCCATTGCAACTGCGTCTTGTTCCCATAAACTCGCAGCCTCAGTGATATCTGTGAATACAATAGTAGTTTCAACTTCGGCTCGGCTGCCTGAAATATGAATAGACAATTTTAGAACCTAGACATGACCAATCATTTATTTATGCAAGACAGGTCCAGTACCTGAGTGATCAGAGGCACTTGATTTTGATAGAATGAACTCTGATGAATAGTGACCCAACATCCCACTTAATCGGCTCATTACCTCCTGTGAAAAGAAACATCCGTTAGGAAAACAAAACCCAGTGATCTTTGGCAAAGTTCTGAATGGATTTGCTTACCAAGAATGAGGGCCTTATAGTGGGGTCTTCATGCCAGCATGAGGTCATCAGTTCAACATAGTCTTGTGTCACATCTAAATCTTCGTTAACAGATGGCCTTAACCCATCTCGTAACACCGCAATGGCCACTGCTGCTGGGCTAAAGAAGTTGTGAATTAATTTAGCATCAATCAAATTAATATAAAACCAGAGCTTTTACCTCATGCCAAGATATGGCTGTTCTCTTGTTAGAAGCTCCCACATAATAATTCCTTTTATAACTCAAATTAGTTGATAACTAAATTAACAAAGGTGTATGATCCATCATACCGAAGCTATAGACATCGGAGGCGCACAGGTCTATGTTGGAAGACTCGGAAAGTACTTCAGGAGCTGAGTTAAAAAGAACAATCATGTCAACTCTGATATTGGAGTAAAAGAATAAATCAATTGCTACCTGTCCACTGAATGCTTTTTTGGATTTCCCTTGAAGAGTCCTCTTTTAAATTGTCTCTGAATTTGGTCAGCCCAAAGTCACTCACCTTTATAACGAAATAATTTAACCAATACAACTTATGAATTCTACTTCTCTTTCAAGTGTGTTTAATACCTTAACATTCCACTTGGAATCCAGTAAAATGTTAAGAGATTTGAGGTCCCTGTGCACAATTCCTAGTATAGCGAAATTTCGTTATTTCACATGTTTTTTATGATACAGTTATAATCGTTATACCTGAAGAGTGCAAGAAATGCATCCCCTTTGATGCTGGATAAGCCAATTTTATTTTTAAGCTGTATGGCATTGCTTCTATCATCTCGTCGTGAAGCAGCTAAACATTATTAAGGTCTCATTATACTCTTGAATAACAAAACTAACAGAAAGGGGATGTATTTACACTAAATAGAGAGCCGAGGGCCATGTATTCCATCACAATGCATAAATGGGGAGGCTTGATTGATGCTGCCATGAAGAGGATAACATTGGGATGCCTCAGAGCTGTCATCACCTGCACCTGTGGCCACAATATTATCGTTAAACATTGAAACAAAATAATTATTGAGCAAATTACCTCTTCCACATAGTTTCGCTTCATTTGTTTGGTAATCCTTTCAGAGGCCATAGTCTTCACTGCTACTTCTGTTCCTTTCCACAGTGCCTTGTGCACTTCTCCATAACCTCCAACACCTAATATCTCACCCATTTCGAGCTCTCTAATGTCTATTTCCCTGAATAGTTAAAGAGAGTCATATTAAACAAAGGAATAGGATGAGCTCATTAATATTGCAATATAGATGAATCAAACCAGTCAGGTTTTTTCTTTGATTTTCGCAAATAGAGTATAAGTCCAACAGTACAACACATGAGAAGTACTACCAAGGAAAATGGAATGGATAAACCTGCACAGGAATTTTAAAATAAATGAGTAAATGTTTTCTCCTCTAAGGAGTATTAGTTGCCATTACTATCTTCAGATTCCCAGTCAATAATACCAAGGCAGTAGCGTATGACAACCATGTGTGAGAGGCACATAATAACTTACCAAGTGCAATCGCCAATGAATCAGAGCTTGTGTTGGAATCTGAAACCAAAAATTGGCAAAACTGTCCTGCCCTATCTGTGTTGCATGAGCATTTACCTTCCACACACGTTCCATTATCTGAACACAACAAGCCATCTTGCACACATCCATACAGAGAACTGACGGGCTGTCCATGGCATGTTGTGTTTACAAGTATACTTAATAGGCGCATATGAATAGCTTTGGCTCGAGCGGCCACCGAGGAGGCTGCTCTCCTGTTTATATCAGTCGTTAGAGTAAGACACTGTAACTAGAGACAAAATAGGGCACATACTCTGAAGCAGCTTTATCAGCTACAGGACTGGTCTGAGTCCAATAGATCCAATCAACTAGTCCTTTTGCCTTAATGCAGTTTTTCATATTCCTTGTATGTAGCAATATTGAGCTGTAGGTGACTAAAGGGTAGCTGTGAACACCTGGACCTGTATTGCCAAGATAAGAGATAAAAAGTGTAAACGTTCGTGTTTGCTCTACTATTGATAGCGAACGAACCATTGACTAGCTCATATTTGGAAGGAGTATCAGCAAAGTCTTGGGCTGCAGAAAGCACAGATTCAGTTGTGGCACGAACTTTCTGTCCTGCAACATTGATCAATGTCATAATTCCCAATTCCCTACACGTGTACCAGTCAAATATGTGAATACTAAGGCTAAGCAAAATACGGGACCTCTTACCTTGCTTCTTCAAAAAGAAAGGAATACCACCAGCCCATGGAATATGTAGTGGTTGTCAAATCAGAAACTACTTGGCTTAAATGTACAGGACGCCATCGGTCGGTGGACTGCACTGGGAATGTTAGTAAAGTTCCTTCTCCAACCTTGAGGGGGTGATATATCAGTCTAAACGACAACAAAAGTTAATAACAGAAAGAAAATAGTTACCAATTGTTTGAATTCAGGCACAATACTGAGCATTTTTGATAAGAGAGAAGTAACCGCAGAGCTATTCATTTGTACGGTTACAATAATGGGCTGGTCAGGCATCTGCAGGTTAGGGTTCAGAGCTGTAATATTCCTATGGTTCCATCGAGTGATCTTATTTAAATAGATGTCTGAGATTGTTTGCATGTCCATTACTACACTATTATTCAGGCCAAGCTCTGGAATCTGTAACACAAAGATGTTTGCAAACCAACCAGAAAGAACAAGGGAAAGAGAAACTTACATTATATCCACAACTTACTGCGTAGCTCATCATAGGCTGGACAACAACGTCAGGCATTTTCCTTTGTTCCTCTGGGGATAACCCTATGCCTACTACTCCAAAATCAACGTCTCCTGCAGTGACATACGTACCCAAGGTGAGAGGCAATTAAAGAAATTTCTAAGGAACAATGACCACAACTGAGTACCTGCAATCATTTGTGCAATAGATCCAGGGGTGCTGCCATTAGAGAAGTATTTCATTTTAAAAGATCTGGAGTCATATTCACTGGCCCAAGTCATAAAAGCAGGAAAAGATCCACCAAAACCTATCAACACTGCTGAGGAGAATACTTTTTCCCCTTTGCATTTGATGGTGCCTATTGCATCACTCAATCTTCTTTTCCATCCAACAGAAAGCGATATATGCCCAAAATTGTTTGCTGTTAGCATAGCCTGGTCATTCAGCTGGCTCCAACTAATCCACATCAATAGCTCATCAATAACTGAACAATCTGTTTCGTTGATATCCCTGGATATGGTGATATAGGAGATACAAGAAAGTGGCCAACTGTCTCGCCCAGGTGCATTTACAATGTTAATTGAGAGATCCGTTGAAGAGAGGGAATCTCTGTAATCGTTCATGGCCGCTCGTACCGAGTCAGGAGTTGGCTTTACAGTGTTTCCTGCTTGGTTGATCATTTGGACATAGGAAATTTTCCTCGAAATGGCATCTTTAAGATTCATGTATGTCATTGAGAATGCTGTTTCCTGATTGTGAAACAAAGCGTTAGATAGAGATACTCTTCTAGATCTCTTTGTGAAAGATACCTGAGCCCAAGAAAATTTCATTTGTTCATCAGGGAATCCAATAGCATTTCCAGCAAGAGCAGGTTTCATGTATGCCATCTTCTGTCCTGCTTGCATGAATTCTTTCTCAAAATGGTCTTGACTTATGGAACACAAGGCACTGGTGATAACACCGAACAATCCAAGTGGAGGGCCAGAATAAAAAGCAAGTTTGATTGTTGCATTTGGAAGCTTGGACGCGATAGAGGGATTGAGATTCCGTATTGCTTCATCATCCCATGAAGTGATATCGCCAGCCCATATATTCGCCAGGGTCTGACCATCCAAGACCTGGCAGATAAAAAAGAGGGTTGAATAAAAGAAATATATAGGGGAAGTTCCTACAGTACCATTTGAGGGTCACTAGAGTTTAGACTTAGGCTAGGAATATTGTATGTAATGACTATGGCTGAGGCAACCATGGGAATTTGGATGAGATCCTGGCTCATGCTGGGTGGGAGCGCTATGTCAGTGCTCGCCCAATCTATGAGTCCGGCTTGGTAATTCTTCACTGCGTTCGCAGTGCTCTGTACAGTGTACTAAACAACATCACTAAATATTAGAGGAAGCACAATCCTGGCTGAGCCGGCTACTGCAGCTGAAAGCCAAAAGCCCACATCCTCTCTCTGCTCTCCTCTCTGGATAATGCAAGGCAGAAGAGTTTTCACCTTTATGTTCACAGTGTCTCTGGTAAATTTGTAGGCTGTGGCCAAGGCGTCGAACAGATCCTTCAAATGACCGCCACCACCTCCAGCAACGCAGATGCCCTCCACTTCCACCAAAAACACCAAAAGAAAGAAATTAGAACAGAAGAGAAGAGCAGGTTTGTTGCATTGTTGGAAAACTTACTTGGTGTGAACGAGGTGGCGAAGAAGAGCATCCACAACAACAACACAGGAGGGTCCAAATATTGTTTCAGGCCCTGGCCAGACATGCTGCCAAGTAACTGGTGTCCTTGGCTAAAAATAACAAAGTGGCTTGTTTGTTGCACTTGCAGGAAACAGAGAGAGCCAGCAGCACTGGCCCAGTGCTGGGCAGACGTGAGACTGGATGAATCTGGCCTATTGTCAGAGGTTTCATCTGAGGTGAGGAAAGGCGTGACAGCATTTGTTGACTATCCATTGTTTTTTCGTTTTGAGGCCCCTTTGATCGGTTCTGCTTTGATTGATCATCAATCAAACTGATGGACTGTTCCAGAAAGTTCTAGAATTAATGCGACAAAAAACAGTTCCTAGAAATATCTAGAATTAGTGCGATTTTAAAGGAAGAGATTTTTCTATAATAATCCAGAAGTATCCGCATCTCTTCCAGATTCTCTAGAAGTTTTTGGACCAAAGTGTGGAATAATTGCCTTCACTCACTCCTTTCAAAGTTCTTCTTTTTGTCTCTTTCTTGGTGACTCATTTTGAATGATTCATGAAAATAGGAGAGAGAAAAAAAAAGGTCACTGCTACTAAGTTCAGTTGGTTTGAAGTTGCCGTTCCGAGGAAGCAATCCCAAAGTCCGGAACGAATCATATTTCATAAAATGAATTAATTTCTGAAATCTGATTCGTCCATCGATTCTCAGTTTGTGGTTGCCTCCTGAGAACAACGACTTTTGGAATAGGCTCCTGAGAGAGAGAGAGAACAACACTTGGAAACAGCTCTCAAAACAAAACAGTGCTGCAGCAATTGCTTCTGAGCCTTCTTCTTTTGACATTAATCTTCTTGTTTGTTGTTGTTTCTGATATCTACAAGATATGCAAGATTTGACAGAGCTTGAGAAAGGTATATATTGATTCCCTCCCCTCGCCCCTGTTCTTCTTTCACAACAGAATAAGTTGATGATACCTCCAAGATCGCATTAGGGCAGTATGCAAGAGATCCAAAGCCAAGGGCGAGGGGGCAAAACTCGTGGCCAGGTTCATGCTCCCCATGCATCAGCTGAAAGGCAAGAAGGGTCAAAAGCGGGTTGTTGTCATCACTGACTACAGGCTCCTCTCTGTAAAGAATTCAAAAAAGCCACAGGTCAGTGTCGCCCTCTTTCCGTTCCACCACACAATCTAATTCCTTCGTTCCCCCCTTTGCTCACTGCTTTTTTCCTTAACCACCAGATTACAAAAAATGTACACTACTTTGATATCAAAGATGTTAGGGCTAACAGTCCTTCTGAAGTAATCATTTCCCTCTCAATGTCAGTAACCTTGTTTCCTATCTCTCACTGAAACTTAACGCCTTAACACTTTGCCTCCAATAGCTCTCCTTTGAGTTTCAGAACAAACAAAAGAGAGTGCAACTGGTGTTCCAGTCAGATGCTGGTACTTAATTCCCTCTCTTAAGCGTCTTCTTTCTCCTTTTGGTTCCCTTCACTGTTCTCATTTTTCTTATACACACTGTACAGACTCTATCATGGCACTGCTGACTCAGTTCAGGGCATCATATGATCGCATAACACAGGGCTTTCCTCCTTCTGAGAGATATGTCTGTCATGTGTCTCAAGATATGTACGTCTCTTTGTGGTTGTTTAAGCTGTTTTCATGAGGAGCAAATGCGAATGTATGTCCTCATTGGTGTATGTCATTTGGGGTGATGAATATTTTTTGCATTTACTTCAGGATGCCAGAAATAGGAGAAGGTGGGTTACCCTTTTTGAACCACTCTTTCATGAGCAACCACAACCACAACCACACACACTAATTCTTCACACATTATTAGATTCTGGACCGGCGTGCGGCTACGTGGACACTTACAAAGCTTACTGTTCCTATTTGCAAAAGCCTGTCTGTAAGGAATTAGTTACATTTGTGACTTCCCTATCCGATGAAAAAAACTATGATCTAGACCTTAACCAATTTCCTATTATGGTGATGCTTTCATACTCGCGTTTCAGCCCGTGCCCTCTTTTCAGCATTCTAAATAATCATGTATGTATTTCACTGCAGAGTGTGAAGACAGATCTCAACAAGACATTGGACATAGCTCCCATGATTGCAGCGCTCAATCACAACATGTATTTTAGAGGCTTGATTCTATGCCACTCTTCCATGACCCGTGAGGATATGAGCCTTTTTGCTGATGTATTTCGCTATAATAAGTATGTATTACTGCCTCAATATGTTTCAAGGAAATGAAAAGAGTGGAAGAGCTGCAGGTGATAACGCATTTACCTCTTATTTCAGGACTCTGAGCAAGTTAGTACTTTCTGATGTAAGTAAAAACAAAGTATGGATGAAAGAACTTGGCCAGGCCCTTGCTGACAACAAAAACAACCGCTTGCAAGTTATCGACTTGTCTCAGAACTATCTTGGTAACCCGTTCAGAAACGAAATCATGATTTAAGCTCTAGATTTTAACAATGACAATATGTCTTTAGGCAACAAGGGTCCACAGAATCTCTGCTTCCCTGGCCTAATGACATTCACACATGCCATAAAAATACTAAACTTGAGCGATTGTAATATTAAAAGCAAAGGTAACACAAAATGCATGTTTAAACATAAACACTCCATATTATTGAACCCAACTTTTATCACTTTCTTTCTAGGCCTTACGAGTTTGTTTTGCTGTTTAATGAAACACCCCGCGCTATCCCTAACTATTGAGGAGCTGGACCTTTCGTACAACATCTTTGATGTTGAGTCATCAGCCGCTATCGAGAAATGGTTGTCTGCCATAAAAGAAGTTTCTAGGCTGAGGTAACAAGCAGACATAAAAGAGAAGACACAACATTTGGGCCAAGAATGTTTATACATGTGTTTCCAACTGTTCTCTTTAAAGAGTCTTGAAGATGGCAGGCACAAAAGCCAACATGATATGCGTTCTCTGTTCCGCTCTTCGTTCGATTGGAATCACCGAGTTGGATATCTCTGAAAACAAGCTGGTCCAGGCTGAGGACGTCTCTCTCTCCAAAGTCCTTTGTAGTTTCTTAGATAACGCAAAGAAGCTCGAGGTATCTCTCTCTCTTAATGATGCCACTTTTAATCCCTGCAGTTGTCTTTGGTTTTTCCTTACTGTTCTCTCTCTTACACAGAAACTAAATGTATCTAGCTGTGGTCTTGTGGGCAGGTGAGTAATCAATGTTATTTTTGCTGCCTCGGATTCAACTTTCTGCTCTAGCAGTCATCTACTAAAGCTTTCTCTGTTCTTCTGTGTTCTCTGATTTACAGTGCTCCTGAGCAAGTGATGTTGACAATAGGAACTAACCCAAACCTCAAGAAGGTGGAGTTAAGGATGGCACACAACAATATAACTGACAAAGAGGCAGAGGGTATTATCTCAGCCATAATCGTGTCCAGGAACATCAGCCTTCTTGATCTCTCTGGAAACAACTTGAAAGAGATGGGCATGATAGGTGAGCAAGTTTTAGTTAGTTAGTTAGTTAGATGGCCTTTCTAATATTCCTTTCTCTCTTGGTTGATGCCAGGTCTCCTTCAAGGCTTGGTTCTTTCACAGACCGAAGTGCTGTCAACATTAGTTCTTGATGACTGCTTAAGGTCGTGCAGCTCAGAGAGTGGAGACAGAATGTCATCAGCTCTCACGTCCCTTGTTAATACAATGACATCTCTCAAGTCTCTCAGCATCGCTTCTGGCTTTGGGAAAATTGTGATACCCTTCTTGGATGGCATTAAGAGCAACAAGAATCTGCTCTACCTGAACATTAGTTCCAACAAGATAGGAGACACTGGTGCATCGGTTTTGGCAAACTATATGCGCTGCAACAACACTCTGTTGCACATTGAGGTGGACGATAATCACATAGGCTTAGCTGGTTGGCACCTCATTTTGGCTGTGCTACAAGAAAGGAAGAATGCAACCCTGCAAGAAATGAGTCTTCCCTGGGCAGACTATGACAGTGCCATAAAGGCACTCAATCCTACGCGTAGAGAATGGTTGAGGCAAATCTTGATTGAGATACAACACTACCTGTTGTCTAACAGAGCCGGTCATCCCCATCCAGAGGCAGAAAACTACAGAAAGAAAGTGATACATACACAAACATCAAGGAGGGGTCCCGCCACGTTATATCCTCTCATTAAGGTGCCTCTTTTTATCCACCATATCTATTTGATCGTGATCTCAATTTACTCACCAAGAAAGAAAACACTTTTCTTCTTTTGTTAATTCCTACTTCTCTGTTTTTGCTACGTTCTTCTATGCAGCCACCAAAGACCTTCTTGGATGTTTCTCTTGGCTGCTCTATTCCACAACACTTGCAAAATTTGGAGAACAAGATGTTCCTACCACCCAACGTGGCCTACTCTGACAGTGCATACCCTGAAGACAGCGAAGATGAAGCAAGAAGAGAAAGAGAAGAAGAAAAGCAAAAGGCAAAACAACAGGAACAGCAGACTGTTGTTAGCATGACAACATCGTCCACTTCTAGACAAACCAAGAAGAGCCATGGTAAAATAGGAATCACTCCCACGATATCATTTCAAAGCATGATCACCACCAGTGTATCTAATCCTTCCTGTTTCCTACCTTCCAGTAACCGATCCATTTGGAGATGAGACAAGTGAAGATGATGATGACAGCGCAGCAGCCCTTTCTATAAATGAAGAGGAAGAGGAAGAGGAATCAAGTGACGACTGCATCAGCGAAGGCGAACAACCCGTGTCTGTGCTGCAGAAGCGGCAACAGAGCATCTACTCGTATGAGGAAGCCAAGCCAGCAGAAGTGGGCCACTCATCTGTCTCATCACCTTCTTACCATGATTACCCATCTGCTCCATCTGCTCCCTCGCCCTCTCCTCCTCCTTCAATGAGAGGAAGTGGCATTCCGCCTCCTCTGCCTCCCAGATCCCCTGGCACTATGGAAAGGAAGAAGAGGGTCAGAGCCAAAAAGGGTGGCTCATAACCTTTGGCCTTCTTCTTCTTCTTGAAGAATGCTCATTCTCTTGCCACACACAGAGTATTAATTCGAATTAATTCTGAATAGTAACATCAATATAAGACTTTTGTTTCTTCATTGAATCTCTATCATGACCATGGAAGGGTGATCCCATTGTTCTCTTCACCAGCATCATGAAGGCACAATTTGACTGTTGGCCCATTGCAACACCTCCAAATGGCCTCTACCAGCGGCTATGTTCATGTTTTTCATCTGGCTTGCTTGGCAC